>LOJH01009034.1:23980-41289 GCA_001685095.1 Ellobius talpinus
TCTCTCTCTCTCTCTCTCACACACACACACACACACACACACACACACACTCTTCATAACTTGAGCATGAAGTCCCAGGGCAAGAATGGGTTGACAAATTTAGTTTGTCTTATCTTGGAAAAGGCCAAAATGTTGCAAGCTTGATGTTTTAAGTCTCTAATCCTAGTACTTGCAAGGTAGAAGGCAGGAAGTTCCTTTTTGGCGACATAAGGCCATCATGAACTACAGAAGACCTTGAATCTAAAAGGAAGGAAGGAAAGACTAAGAAGTATGAGATAGGAGGGACTATTTAAAAGGTAAAGCAAGAGAAAGAAAAAGTGTGCATGCTATATCTATAATATTTTTTTGATATGTGGGATGATGGAAGTATATGCTGTTAAGACTTACAACCAGATTTTTATAAATTTTTATTTCAGGAAGCATATGTATATACCATTAAAACCATATACTTCCAAGTTTGAGAGTTTGTTATTAAAGTGTTTCTTAGTTTATTGTTTTATATATTGGTTTTTTATTTATCTTTAGAGAGGGTCTCACTCTTTAGACTAAGCTGCACTTAGTCCCAGAGATCCACCTGCCTCTTTTTCCTAAATGCTGGGATTAAAGGTGTGTACTAACATGCTCAGGTTTATTTTGTTTTAATTTCTTTATGTGTTTGTTTTATGTGTGGTTGTTTGAACTGCTTGGTTTTTTTTTTCCTTTTTTCTGTATACCTCTAGCATGCCTGGTCTCTGTGGAGGCCAGAATTCCCTGGAACAGCCAGCCTTTAGCTGCCATGTGGTTCCTGGGAATTGAACAGTGGTTTTCTGCAAGAGCAGCAAGCTCACGTAATCACTGAACCCTCTTTCGTGTCCTAAAGTATTGCCAGGAAATATCATAAAGAAATTACCTAATCTTCAGACCAGGTCCTAACCATTCCTGTCATTTCATTTATTTGCCACCTTGCTTGGCTAAGAAGGAGGAAGGCTAGTAGTCAGACACACAGTTGAAATTTCTCTTTTATTTTTTGTTTCATGTGTGCTTGTTAGCTATGAGTTCTGCCCTAGTTTGCTTGAACTCATGATCTTTTCTGGCTTTGTCTTCTGGGTAGGTAGAATTCAATATGATACCATTCATGCTGCATAGCCTCTTTTAAAACTATGAAAACCATTTATTTCTATTAATTGTTGATCAAATTGTGGAATTCAATAAAACTTGGCATGAGATATATATTATTTCTCATGAGATTTTGATTTTGAGACTGTTGCACTTGACTAGAAGTATGTTCTAATTTTTAAGGGACCAAGAATGAGCCCTTACACAAAACTAACTCTTGTTTTCAGAATATTTTCAAATAAAATAGGTCCAAAGCTTTGCACCCCCAAGTACAACTGTGAGTTTATTGAATATTAAGTTATTGATTATGAAATTATTTCACTCATGATATTGTTTACCCAAAGTCATGTAAGTTAACTGAATATTTGCATAAATAAACTTTTGTTTATATATAAAGATTTGATTATGGTTCCTTAAAAGTACAGCTCGGCAGTTAAGAACACCTGTTGCTCTTACAAGGATCTCTCCCTTTCATACTGACCTGGTGGTTCACAACTGTCCAGGTCATCCACCTCCATCTTCTGGCCTCTAAGGGTACTAGGCATGCATGTGATGCACATACATATAGGCAGAACAAAATACACATAAAATACATGAATCTAAAAAAAATCATCTTTTAAAACCCTGTCTATCTGGTTTCTGTATTGAAGCTTTTTAAAACTTCTGTTGCATTTTTGCCTAACACGAGTTATGTTTGAGTGCTTATCTAGATACAGAAAAATTCCTGTATCTGGGGGGGAAAAACAGTCAAAATGATAATTAATGATTGCACTTCTTCCTGACTTAATTTTCGAAGTTAATTTAAGGAATATGCTTCTGTGCCAAGCAGGTATCTCAATAAAAATTTAAGAATGCTTTTCTCTCACTTTTTTTTTTGTAAAATCCCTCTAAAAGTATTTGTTACTGGAGTAAAAATCCCATGAACCCTGATGTCGTGAATAATTTTGTGTATAGGACGAAACTGTGATGGACACAAATGAAAAACTGAAAAATATCAGACTGATGAGCATCTGTAAGAGATTAAACACTCTTCCATGAGATAGAGAATCTTTCATTCTAATGATGCTATTCAGATGTGCAGAAGGTGTATTTGAGCCTTAGCACAAACTGGGCAAAAGATTTCGTGGCAGTAGATAAGATGGAGATTAACTTGGGTACCCCTGATTTAATTTTTATTGATTGTATGAAATTTTATTGACTATCACAGATACTAAATAAAAGAAAGGACTAGTTGTTTTGTTCATGGTCTTTTAACATATTTAAGCCTCTTTGCTATCATAGGTACATCATATATATGTGACCTGCTTATCTTTGTTATTCTCAAACTATTATGAACTTTTCTCGAATTAGAAGTAATGTGAGAGACGTGAATAAAAAAATAGTATACATTATTTCCATCCCTCATTATCTATCTATTCAGAGGTGTAGGTGGGCTGGAAATGGCTCAGTTGGTAGAGTACTGCCCAGTATGTCCAGAATCCTGGGTTTGATTTCCCCAGCACCATATAAATACTAGTATGTTTATACCACTATTTCCAGCACACGGGTTGAGTAAGGAAAAATCTAAATTCAATGCCATCTATTGGTAAATAGCATATTGATGTCTGCCTGGGTTACATGAGCTATTAAGCTTAACTTGTTATGCATCAAGACTTGAATTATAGCTGAATATAAATTATAGTTGGGCATAGCTCATTTCTGTGAGCCTAAAACTTAGAGGTTTGAAATAGGAGGATAATCTCAAGTGGAGTATAGAATGAGTCTCTTGAATACTACCTCCTCCAACTCCTAAAAGAGTGAAACAAAATTAATGAAGTTGCATTTTATCTTCAATTGTCTAAAGTTACTTAAATGTTTTTCTATATTCTTACCGATTTTGGAATACAGATAAAAGTTTCACTGTATTGATAAAATAAGTAATGAGGAAATGAGGAGGAAATCAACTATATGAAATATCACATGCCTAGAATCCCAGCATTTGGATGTCTGAGGCTGGAGGCTGAGTTGGATGGTGGCTACCTAGCATGGCATGTATAACAAGACCCTATCTCAAAATATAGCACTTGGAGAGATGGTTTCTAGCACCCACATGGCACTCTGACTCAGTTTCTAACAAACTGTCTCTAACTCAGATTCCAGGAGAATTCATTCCCTTTTCTGGCCTCTTCAACACTCAAGTAAGGGAAGTCCAGATGGCAGCTTACATTCATAAAGATACTGTCTCATAAGAAAATATGCTAACACATTCAACTGCTATTTTATATGAACTACTTTCAGAAACGTTATTAAGTTTAATTTTACTGATTACTCTCATTTATTTGATATCCTGAAGTGTGACTCTATTCCTTAAACTCTTACATATAATCTGGCTGTATAAGATGAAATATTTGAAATTATGAAGATTTTCCTTTTGTGGGTATATATCAGTCCTTCCCGGTTTTAAATGTAATTAATTTAGGAATAATAGGTGTATGTCCTCAATGAGAGTTTTCACCCTGCATAATAATTAGCTCATTGAAGGTTTTCTTTTTTCTACAGCACTCATAATATTTTGTGATCTTTTGAACTAAGTCATGTGTGTGGCCATATCACCTGCATGTTTCTTCTCTCACTTAGTCATGTAAATAATTTATTAGGTGTTTGTTTTTGAGACAGTTTCTCACTGTGAAATCTTGGCTGTCCTGGGATTCACTATGTAGACAAGCTGGCCTCAGACTCAGAGATTCCCCCACTCCACCCTCAATCTGAGTGCTGCTGCCATGCCCAGTTTTTTTACACACCTCCCTTTTCCCCATTTTCTTTCTATGTTTGAGACTTTGCCCTGGGTACTTGATAAAGGAGTAAAATAACTGCTTGGCCCGTGTCTGATGTTGAGTCTTGTAAGGATCCTTCCTGTGCTTTCCCTCTCAGACACTCTGTCTTTCTTTCTGTTCACTGTCAGTCATTGTTTATATTAAACTATAGTCATTTCTACCCATGGGCTATAACACAGGACTCTAACAATTTGGAATTGTGTTAATGTCTTGGGGGACAGAAGCAATCTTTCTGAACTTTAAGTTCTTGTGTTATCTTAAAAATATTTGTTACTTACTTCCAGTTCTTACTGTAAAAATGGAGTGGGCCTTCTCATTTTTGTAACTAACTTTACTTCCTTAAGGAATTTGACAACTCTTCTTGCTCAGCTTAAAAATATTTTTTTATTTCTTAAAAGGTATAGTTTAATTAACTTCTTAAAAATAGCTTGAACTTAAATTCAGATAGACTCTCTACTGTAATTAACAAGATACTATAGAATGACAGACATTCACTTTGTTAACCTGAGATTATGGAATAGAGCACTTGTGGAAAGTGATGATTTTAATTAATATTAAATTTATGCTTTATAATGAGGAATAATATATATTGATCACCTAAAATTTTTTGTGGTTGTTTTTTTAAATTTTGTATATTTTTGTGTATTTAAGTTAGACTAGTCCCCAAAGGAAGTTTTTAAAGCTTTATAACCTAAATCTATTGTTGAATTGCTTACACTTAAAAGAGAGGACGTAGGCCATGTGTATTTAACAGTCTCACTCAGAGCTTTGTGATGCGCTTCGAGCAGTTTGCTGTCTAGAAAGCCCATCTCTGGTTACCAGTTAAGTTTGGCCATCAGATAGTTGTGTTTCTGAGCTTTTGTTGCCTTTTCTCTGAAATGAGACGTGGTTCCTTTTCTTTTTTTTAAAAATATAAAACTTGGAAAGAAGATCATGTACTGACGTCCAGAGCTGTCACTCACTGCAGTTTCATGTCCTTCTCCACTGTTGTAGTTGGTGCACCTCCCTTGTGGCCATCCCTGATCTCTGCAGTCAGTGGCTCTTCTGCAGAGCAGCTATTGCGGCTCCCTCTCCATCACTGACTAGTAGGCTTTTCTCATTTCTTGACTCTTGATCAATTTCACTTTTTGTCTTTTAGTTTTTTGTAATGGAGTTTGGCTTTCACAGTTATTGGGAGGGTATGACTTCTTGTATTATGTAAATATTATTGTATAAGAGCACTATAAATATTTAAGTCTGTTATTAGTAATCTTTGAATATTTGAAGTTATAGCTGTTGTCATTTCTTCAACATTCAGTTAAATGTAATATATTCTGGACAAAATATTACATGTAGGTTGATAATGAAAATTAGCATAAATTCATAAAGTTTTCAAGAATTTAGTGGACTGGCCATGGTGTGCCAAATCTTAAATCTCAGTGCTTGAGAGGAAGAGGTGGGTGGACCTCTGAGTTCAAGGTCCACTTGGTCTATATAGTGAGAGCCTGTCTCAAAAACAAACCAAAGATGGTTTTTCTTTTTTAGTGTGGTAATAGAGATATAAACGTATTATCAAGGATAAAAATGGAGTTTGCCAGATACAGTGGCATATGACTTGTGCTCTCAGTAGGTCCAGGTGGAATTGAGTTTCCAGGCCAACCCCAGCTATATAGTACGATTAATTTAAAAACCACAAAGGAAAAATAGAGACATATTTTAGACCATTTTTAGTTGTCGTATTAAAAAGTAAAAAGAACAAAATATGGTGGTACACTCTTTTAATCCCAGTGCTCAGGAAACAGGTGGATCTCTGTGGTCTACATAGGAAGTTCTAGGTAGTCAGGGCTTCAAAGTGAGACACTCCCTCCTGACCCCCCAAAAGAAGAAAACCTACCCCAATTCCCTTTTCAAGGCTGGCCTGGTCTACATACAGAGCTCCAAGAGAGTCAGGACTATAGATACCTAGTCTCATGTTCCAATTAAAAAAAAAAAAAGAAGCAAGTCCACCATAAAAAGGAATGAGTTATAAAGCTGTTTTTTTTTTCTGGAGTTTTATTTCATAGGTTAAGTCTTGAAAATTGTTGTGTATGTTGAATTTATAGTTACATGATCACATCATTTGCTTTACCTGAGAATGGTTTCGGTGTTGAAAAGCCTTCATGACAGAGTCTTCTCCCCCAGAGTTTTGTCATCCTGTTATAATACTTTTCAATTTTATATATGAATTATATTGGAAATACCTTTATATTTAAATGTTACTGCATTATTGTGAGAAAGTACATTCACATGTTCATTTTTCCAGACTACCTAAAGCACTTTCTAATAGTTAGGCTGATTAATTAAATTAAAGATTATCTTAAAAGCCAGGTATGGTGCTATTCACATGCATTTCCCTCATTCATGAGTAATTAGTGCGAATGATTGGAGACCCTCTTGAGATACATAGTGAGATCCTGTCTCAAAAAGAAACAAAGGGGTATGAGTCCCTTAGTACCCACTAGCCATGTTCATTCACACATTTGTCAAGAAGTTAAATTATGCAATATCCTAGCACAGTTACAATCTTTATTTTTCAATTTATAGTGTATTCCACATTTTATTCCTTAAAGAATTTAGGATCTTTAGTTTTAAACACATCTAAGTTACTTGAAAACAGTTGTTTATTTTTTGTTTGTTTTGTTTTTTTGGTTTTGTTTGTTTGTTGAGGCCAGTCTTTTTGTAGCAACCCTGACTGTCCTGGAACTAGCTTTTTGAGCCAGCTGGCCTAGAACTCAGAGATCCTACTCCCTCTACCTCTTGAGTGCTGGAATTGTGTTTGAAACCACACTTGGCTCAATTTTTATATATGAAAAGGCTTGCTTTTCAGCTTGATTTTTTTTTTTTATGGGTCCAACACAACTCATTTGGTCTCTGCACAAAGGATTCTCCATGATTTCCTCCATGTTGTGGAAGTTTCCTGCTCTAGCTGGTAGGGCCTTTGTTCCTGCTCTTGGTGTTGTACCTGATCTACTTCTGCCCTCTGATAATTTCCTCTTGTACATGGGCTGTTGAGCATCAGCTGAAGACACCAGAGGAATTCTCTTCTGATCTCTAGAGCAATCTGGATAGTCCTTTCCTTTTCACACTCTCTTCTCAGCTAGGCCTGGACACCTGCCATTCCTACATTCTATGTTCTCTGTATGCTTGTCTATATGCATTTCAAAGTGTGTGTGCGTGCGTGTGTGTGCGTGCGTTACACACATCAGGTCAGGCGTGCTAACACGCTTATAATAGCAATAGAGAGGCAGAGGCTGAAGGAACAATGTAAGCTCAAGGCCATTCTGGGGTACAGTGAGGTTCTATCCCAAAAATGTAAACAAATTTATTTGAAATAGAAACAAATGTTACTCTATTAATACGTGACAGCAAAATTGAATTCACACATTTTTCCCCTCAATTTTATACTTGAAATTAGCATATGATAGAAAATAATCCTTTTTCTTCCTTTGGTGTCATTAATAATTGTTTGTAAAGTTTGAATATTATTTGTATACCTAGAAAGGTCACTAAAGTTAGGCATATGGAGCAGATTTGTAATTTCAGTATTCCAGTAGTAGTGGCAATGAGGGACAAACAGTTCAAGGTCATCCTCAGCTGAGGCAGACCCAAGCTGGAAAGCTTCAGAACCACTACTACCAAGAAAGGAAAAAGGAAAAAACAAACCATGAATTGACTTCTTATTGGTGAGGTTGGCAATAAACCATATACCATCCAAATGCTTTGTGTAAGCCTGGCTTGGTGGCATGCATTTATAATCCTAGAAATCAGTAAGAAGCCTGAGGTAGGAAGATGACTTATTTTAGCTAAGCTTGGGCCACATGGTTTGAGGTCTTGATGTAACATAGGGAGGCACATATGTATCTGTGTTTTTGACATTAACACTGGATGGTTATTTAAATGAACTAGTTAAACTAATGGATTTTCTTTTCTCTCTTTATAGACTGAGAGTAATCATGATACTGCACTAACACTTGCCTGTGCTGGTGGCCATGAGGAACTGGTACAAACACTACTAGAAAGAGGAGCTAGTATTGAACATCGAGACAAGAAAGGTAGCCCTTATTTTTGTTAGTTTTACTTTATAGAAGTTTTGTGGGAAATATGAATTTAGAAACAATTAGTTTCTAGCCACATATTGGTGCTTAATTATATTGGAAAACAGTTGTTACTGTTTCTTTGCTTAGCATGTTGTAAGCAGATCTTTTTGTTCTTTTTTTTGTTTTTTAGGTTTTACTCCACTCATTTTGGCTGCTACAGCTGGTCATGTTGGCGTTGTAGAAATATTGCTGGATAATGGTGCAGACATTGAAGCCCAATCAGAAAGAACCAAGGACACACCACTGTCCTTGGCTTGTTCTGGAGGCAGACAGGAGGTAGCATTTGCTCTTAGTGCAATTTCTTTTCTGTTTAGCAAATATGTATGTACTCATGTATTTGTTTATCATATAGAAACATTTTGCCTCTTATATTTATCATAGTAACTTAAATTACTACGTATTAGCAAGAGTAGGGCTAGTATAATATTCCCCATAAAGTCACATAATGTAAACATACAGTCTTGTTCGTCTAAAAGTAGTACCTGCCATAAGAATCCTTTGTATTGCATTTGTCTTTAAGAGAAAGATTAAGCCATTCTAAATGAGATGTACAGTGTTTATGTATGCTAATCCTTCATGTTCTAGAACTTCAGACAGACCAAATGACAGCAGTTGATCATATAGGCTCAAGAAAATCAAACTGTGAAGTTGTAACTTTTATGTCTAATAGCATTTAATAATTAGCTGGTTAACCTAGTTTTTCCCCCCTCCCCCTCAAACATCTCTACAGGGAATATAGGCTAAATAAGTCAATTGTTGTATCTTCATGGATTCAGAATGTACCAATCTTAGATATAGAAATCACCCTTTCATCTGTGTTAATTTCCCATTCACCTTTAAAATGGGTTATTGAACAGGACGGATAACTCCAGATCTCTACATGGAAGGAAGGAAAGGACTTTCTAAAGTAGTTCTTTAGTACTTTGATCCCTACATGTTCACTGTGGTACATGTACCTGTATTTGATCCCATATAACACACAATAATAAAAATCAAAGCATTTTTTAAAATTCATCCTTTTCTCGATCCCTAGGTAACTAGGTTTTCAAAACAAACTAGTAAAAGATATTTTTATAGTTCTTATCCAAGAGTGGGAAATGTTAAAAAAATGGCACAAATATATATAAAAGGTTTGAGCTTCTTTGCATTATAGATTAAAAACAAAGGCATGATACACACATGGACTGTTTCTTGGTAACTTTTTATTTAGGCTAATCCTATGTCCCTTTCCCCTTGTATGTATATAAAACATTTCATGCTTATGGTGATAACATAGCACCTGTTCTGTTGTACTGCTCCTTTCTGATTGCTTCATCAGTAATTCACAGTGGAGGTGGAGAAAGTCTTAAAAATTAGCAGGATGTGGTAGTCCATGCTTTTAATCTCTGCATCCTGTATGCAGAGGCAGGACTCTTATTTGGAGACCAGCTTGTTCTTCTTAGAGAGCTCTAGTCCAGTTAGGGAGACAATGCCCTTAATAAACAAAACAGCAACAATAAAATTAGAACCTTTCTTTGTCACTATTCTATTGCTGTGAAGAGATGTCCTGACCACAGCAGCTCTTATAAAAGAGCATTTCATTGTAGGCTTGCTTACAATTTCAGAGATTTAGTTCATTATGGTCACAGCAGGGATCATAGTGGCATGCAGGCATACATTGTGATGGAGAAATAGTTTTGAGAATTGTATATCAGGATCCATGGGTAGCAAGAAGAGAGATTCTGCACGTCTGAAACCTGAAAGGTCACCCTCAGGAATACACTTCCTCCAACAAGGCCACACCTCCTAATCCTTCTCAAATAACATCACTCCCTTATGACAAGTATTCAAATATATGAGCTTATGGGGCCCATTTTATTCAAACCACCACACTAGATTCCTATCTATTTCACATTAAAATATGAGGATGGATGATAGAAATTTTTGAGGCTAAGTACTACTTTAAATTTTTCGTTATGATTTAGCTTGAAATAATATTTTTTCACACACTGACAAATAGTTTAATTTTAAATCAAATAAATAAAGTAACTTCATTTAAAAGCAGTAAGCCACACTTGTGAGTTTTTTATATCTAAAATCAAACATGTTGGATGGAGATATAATCATCAGTAAATATGATTAACTAGCATGTTCTAAGGGGTTCATCATCCTTGGCAGCACAAGGAACTAACCAAGCCAAGATAACTTAAGATTCTACTTTCTGGTATGAAACTTCGCCTAGAAACACATTGCTTCCATTTGGTGTCGTTATAACAGGTATTGTGAAATAGTTGGTATGATTAGGAAAGTCAGTTCAATATAAAATTACAGAATAATGTTTAGAAAAAATGAAATTTGCAAGCATTTATTACATGACAAATGCTATGAAACTCTCAAGCCGTTTAGAATAGACATGCTAGCTCATGCCTACTGGCTAGTGCCTGGACCCTCAGGGCATTGAACTCAATCGGGGCTCTATAGAAAGACACTGACATTAAAACAATACATAACAGGCCAATAGATGGTCCAACATGTAGAGATATTTGCCACCCAACCTGACAATCTGATTTTTCGACACATGCTAATTAATAAATGTAGTAAGAAAAAGAAAAACACAAGCATGGTGGCTCATGTAAGAGTGAGCAAGATGCCTTGGTGAGGTGGATGGTGAGAGCCAACTTCTGAAAGTTGTCCTCTGCCTTCCCACCCACATTCCATATGCCCTCAGTGTATAGAGATTTACAATAAATAAATAAAAAGTAAAACCACGTAGTCTTCCTAGCTTTACTCGAAGTAATGTTTAGCTTTATCTAAACATGATTTTAACTGATATATCTCTGAATGGCCAAAAAGCACTTAATGCTCAATAATTTGGCTCTCAGAGAAATGCTCTTGAGACCTGGAAGATTAACAGCCAGAATTCCTGTATTGTTGCTAGGGTGTAAGTAGTACAACTGCTCTTGGGATCAGTTTGTGAGCATCTTAAAAAGTAATGCACCCAAGATTCTGATACCAAGTCAAATTTGATGCTGTGCCCACAGGCACAGAATAATATTAAGGTTGTTAAGGTAAAACATGGAAACATTTTTCAGCTCTTCTGTAACAACAAGCAAATATTGATTCCCAGATGTCATGGCACACACCATTAATCTCAGTGCTTGGGAGGGGGAGGCAGTCAGATCTCTGAATTTGCTGCCAGCCTGATTTAAATAGTAAGGCCCTGTCTCAAATTCTAGTGCATTCATGTGTACATGTAAAATGAATCTTATCTCATGTTTTCCTTTATAACTAACTATATGATAAAAGTAACAAAAGTATTCATTTTTACATGACGTCCTACAACATTTGAGGTCTAAATCTTCTGTGAGTATTTGTTAGATTTCTTAAGCTTGTTTGTTTTTTAACTTAAGAGCTTTCTGTTGTCTGTTGACTTCTAAAAACCTTGTTGCCTAAAACTATAAAGAAGAGTTTTCTCATTTCGTTATACACCAGACAAAAGACCCAGAAATACACTTCTGAAATTGTCGTGGCTTTAGAAAGCATACTTCCCACCTTTATTTGTTTGTTTGTTTATTTATTTATTCCCTATTAGGTGGTGGAGCTGTTGTTAGCTCGGGGTGCAAATAAAGAACACAGGAATGTTTCAGATTACACACCTCTAAGCCTGGCTGCTTCTGGTGGCTACGTGAACATCATCAAAATACTGCTAAATGCAGGAGCCGAGATCAATTCCAGGCAAGCTTTTTTTTTTTCTGTAGACACTTTATTAAGAATATTGTGTAAATTTTTGGAACTGCTATTTTAGTGGTATAAAATTTTTATAAAGTTATAAAATTTTAAATATTTATTCAAGAATTCAGAATGTTACTGTAACTGAAAATTACAAACTACTATTTCTTAGGGAGCTAAAGGAAATACCTTTGTGTTTATTAAAGAGGTAGATATTTGCTTCATCATCATAGGATGAGACTCCACTCCTTAGCTGGTTATTTGGCATCTGCTAAAAGGAAGTTTTAGTAGTATCTCAAAAGATGCAAGGGCTGAGAAAAGTAGTTAAAATTTTAAATAATCCTACAGAAACAAAGAGTGTTAGCCAGATTTGGTAGGTGGGTCCACTGCTGTAATTGAAGTGCTTGGGAGGTTGAGGCAGAAGAATCAGGAGTTCAGGGTCATTCTCAACTAGAAGCTAGCTAGCCTGGACTACAGGATACTCTGTCTCAAAAGAACAGGAGAAAACTTTTTATATTCAATTTTTTTATCATTGCCGTTTCTCCGCTGTGACACACCTTGTTTCCTTTTGTTTACCCATTATTTTTCACCCCCAGAACTGGTAGCAAATTGGGCATTTCTCCACTGATGTTAGCAGCTATGAACGGGCACACAGCTGCAGTTAAGCTCCTTTTAGACATGGGCTCTGACATAAACGCTCAAATAGAAACCAATCGGAACACTGCCCTTACCTTAGCCTGCTTCCAAGGAAGAACTGAAGTGGTTAGTCTTCTGCTTGATAGAAAAGCAAACGTTGAACACAGAGCTAAGGTAAGAAAGATGCTGAAACTTGCCATTTGTCAGAGCTTTGTCATGGAGACAAAATAGGTATCTGAGAGAAATGGTTTTAGACATGAAAGAACAGGTTTATTGTAGAAGTTAATGATTTTATGACTTTCTATCACATTAATCTACTATATGGTTGAAGTCATTTATGAAAATACTTGGGCATATGCTTTTTAAAGTATTATTGATAGGTTAATTAGCTGAAAACAATGCGATTATTTTGAAAGGGCAGGAAACGTACTGTCATTCACACATTGGACTTGGATCTTATTCAAATTCTTTTCACCATACCTCTGATTTTAGGTAAATAAATGTTTTAATTAAATATAACTCACAACAACTATCAGTACAAATTTATGAATTTGTAGAAACTATACCATGTTGCTCCCAAGATTGTTAACATTTTGGCTATTTCTGGTCTCTTCCATAGTTTTTTTTTATTGTTTATTTATTTATTTATTTTCCATTAAACCTAGACTGGCCTCACACCACTAATGGAAGCAGCCTCTGGTGGGTATGCAGAGGTGGGCCGAGTTCTTTTGGACAAAGGTGCTGATGTTAATGCCCCTCCAGTGCCCTCTTCAAGAGATACAGCTTTAACCATAGCCGCAGATAAAGGGCATTATAAATTTTGTGAACTTCTTATTGGCAGGTATGTTATGAGCATATCCTTTGTTTATGAATGTAAGTGCTTATCATTTCCTGGGCACTCTCACTGTGTACAAAATAAAATTAATTCTATAACCTACATTTTCCGTTCTTACACTGCTTTAGTCTCTAAGTTGATAGTAACTATTCAGTATCGGAGAGGATGAAGGGCAGCTGTTACTTTTAGTTATTTAGTAGCCTTCTGCTAGGTTTTAAGAAAAAATGTTTGCCAGTGACTAACTAGCTGTGCTTGTAGTGGCACATGCCTTTAATTGCAGCTCTTAGGGGACAGAGGCAGGTAGATCTCTGATTTAGAGGCTGGGCTGGTCTACATAGTGAATTCCAAGACAGCCAGGGTTGACTATATCTTAAAATCTTAGCTGGGCATTGGTGACATATACCTTTAATCCCAGCACTCAGAAGGCAGAGGCAGGTGGATCTCTGTGAGTTGGAGGCCAGCCCGGTCCACAAAAGCTAGTTTTAGGACAGGCTCCAAAGCTACAGAGAAACCCGGTCTTGAAAAAACAATAAAATAAAGTCTTAAAGTTTTTTGTAGGCATCCCACATACCTAATATTTGATTCTGAGTCTAAACTGGACACTAAAGCTTCCCCCCCCCTCTGTGTACTGTAAATACGTGGATACAAAATATCTGAGTTGGAATTCAGAGTCACACAGTCATTTGTAAATAAGGGAAACATATATTGAATATATATTTAATTTGATAGTAATAGATAGAAATTCGATAGAAATTCTCTGTAATACAATTCTTAAAAAAAGTATTCATCCTTGAGTATTTATTTTCCTCTTTAAATTTTCATAGCAGTTGATTTTTTTTCTACTGCTGTCCCTATCATTCCATCTCATGTAAGAAAGTGCTGTCTGTCATTTGTTTCCAGGGGAGCTCATATCGATGTGCGTAACAAGAAGGGGAATACTCCGCTGTGGCTAGCAGCAAATGGTGGACACCTAGATGTGGTTCAGCTACTGGTGCAAGCAGGTGCAGATGTAGATGCAGCAGATAACCGCAAGATAACACCTCTCATGGCCGCATTTAGAAAGGTAGCACACCTCATCCTCATTCGTGTGCATTGCACGTGCTGATCTGTGCTTGGGAGAGCTTGGCTTAGTGTTTATTTTAGTAATACTGTGTGCAAACGAAATGCTCTACTGGCAAACCAAATAGATCTAGTATTTCAGAAATTCTGTGAATGTAATTCATATTGGACATCAGAACTAAGGAATCCTTTAAGAAGATCTTCTAGGATGGCCAGCCAGATAGCTCAGTGGGTAAAAGTACATGATATACAAACCTGGCAACTTGTGAATGAACCCTGGAACATATGGTAAAAAGAGAACCAACTCCACAAAGTTATCCTATAACCTCAACAAAATGCATGTCCTGGCATAGGCTCCCATATTCATACATTACAGACATATGCATACTCAATAATAAGTAAAATAAAACAAAGATAGTGTCTTAGGATTTTTAGTGCTGTGAAGAGACACCATGACCATGGCATCTCTTAAAGGAAAATATTTAATTGGGTGGCTTACATTTCTGAGAGTTAGTCCTTTATCGTCATGGTGGAACGTGATGGCATGCAGGCAGACATAGAGCTAGAGAAAGAACTGAGCATTCTACATCTTTATCTGCAGGCAACAGGAAGTCAACTTTGACATTGGGTATGACTGGAGCATATATGAGACCTCAGAGCCCACCTCCACAGTGACACACTTCCTCCAAGGCCAAACCTCTTAATAGTGCCACTCCCTATGTGTTTATGGAGGCCACTTACAAATTAGCACAGACACCTAAGCTTCACATTCAAAATCTAGTTACACTTTTAATGTTTAGATGTTTTCTTAAATTACCATTATAAAATAAACTAGGTTTCATTTTATCATTGATTTTATTTATTTATTGGGGGTTTTGCTTGTTGTTTTTTGGTTTGGGTGTGTTGTCTTGACTTTGAGACAGGATCTCACTATGCAGCTTTGACTGGCTTGGAACTTGATGTTAGTCTTGCCTCTATAGTAGTAGGACTAAAGGTGTACAACAAGAAGCATGACCTTATTGTTGGTTTTAAATATTAGGGAATAATAAATCAAAGAAAATCTCACTATTAATAGTTTATTGAAAAATTAGTGTTAGAACTAGAAATAAATATTTTAAATGAAACAAAAGCAGCCTTTTTTCCTCTGAAGTGCTGTTGCACGGAGCTGTGTGTGTTGATTAAATATTTGCTTAGCACACACTGATAACTTAATTCGGTTTTAGCCTAATTTGATACTTATTTCAAAAACTGTATTTGTTTACTTTTGTAGAGACACAATTTCTTGGTCTAGGCTGTCTTGAAAGTCACTATATAAGATGGGGCTTGATCCTTAGACATTCTTCCTCTGTCCTTCTAGTGGAGATACATCTATATAAATTTTTTAAATTGTATTAAAGCATTTTAGATTGCATTACTTTAAACAAATCCCTCATTAGGGATATAGCTTAACAAGAGAGTGCTTGTTTGGTGTGTGTGAGACAGTGGACTTAATCCCGACAACACAGAAAGCTAGTATTCAGGAAATACCTTGAACATGCTAAATCCTGGGCTGTTTTTAGTATATGTTACAAGACATGCTCTTTCTCTCATCCTTTCTGATTCTTGTTCTTTTTTCATTGCTGATGATTTTTGGCTTTAGCCTGGTTTTTCTCATCTGGAAACAGGGTCTTTCTGTAGTGTTGGCTAGCCTACAGCTAGCTATGACCTCAAACTCGTAAAGTTCTGCCTGCCTCTACTTCCTGTGCTGGAACTAAAGGTGTGTACCACCACTCCCATTACTGACTCTTGTTCTTTGTTCCACTTTGCTTCTGGTTATCATGGACTACATGGCCACTTGCTTTTTCTCTTCAGCATTCAAATCTACTCTTTCTCAGTGGTTCATTCTCTAAGCATATTGGCTGAGTCATCAAACAAGTTAGCCTTTCCTTGCTGCTCCACTGTGTTAGTATTCTCTTGACTGGTCTGCTTTTCAATATAGCGTGTTTAGAGCTCACCTTCCACTGTGAATCCCTAATGGAAGAATCGTGTTGTTGCTTGATCTTTGTCTTACATCCTGTCTGCTGACCTCTTATCAGCAACAGAGTACTCATGTCTGTTCTCACTGCTTTCTTTGTTCTTTGTGTAGTTTAAATCTCCCCTTAACAAACTGTTCCCATTTTATTGGATGTCATACAGACATTGTTTAAGTTCTGTAATCCTTCTGAAGTCCTATGTTATTGTTATCAATTTTTAACAAGTACTGGTATTACAGGAATAGGCTATCAAGTCCAACAGCTTCCTGTGTTCCTACATTCCTTCTCTCCCTTTCTCTCTTTCTTTTTAATGAATGTTACTGGAGAGGGTGCTGTATGAGTTGTGGCCTAGAGGTATTTTAAAGACTATAAGTATTCATTTAAAGACTTTAAAAAAAACAAATTAATACAAATTAAAGGGAAGAGAGAATTCAATTTTTTTACATCTGCATTTCCATTATTTTGGAGGCTGGGGTAGTCTCTCACAGAACAGTTTCAAGACTGGCCTCAGCATAATGAGTACTTTTAATTCCAGTGAAGAAAGAAGCTTGCAGAGATGAGCTGGAAGACCACTTGGTCTGTCTGTAGTGACTTCCAGGACAGTCAGGACTACAAAAAAGAGGGGAGATAAGGAAATACCTCAAACAGATTGGGCAAAATGGCTTAGCAGGTAAAGGTACTTGTCATGCATGACTGGCAACTTGCATTTGGTGGTATCTATTTTTAGGGTCATGTGAAGGTGGTACGCTACTTGGTCAAAGAAGTCAATCAGTTCCCATCAGATTCTGAATGCATGCGGTATATAGCAACCATCACCGATAAGGTAATGTATTGCTCAAATTCACCTTATGTATGAGCTAGGATTTCTTTTGGTTAATACAACTTTTGTGCCATTAAACTCGGCATGAGTCATAAAGTATACTATATAACAGTTTTGTTTAATATTTATGAACTTTTAAAAAGATTTACCTAGATTTGTAATGTATTCTTTTTGTTGTTGTTGTTTTGTTTTTTGAGACAGGGTTTCTCTGTGTAA
>LOJH01009035.1:0-28883 GCA_001685095.1 Ellobius talpinus
CGGTGGGGGGTGGCGGTGCGGTGGGGAGTAGCTTCTCCATAGCAGCAGCACAATAACTATTTGGAGACTCTCTTCAAGGATAAAAAGAAAATAAGAAAAAAATATTGTGTCAGGCCACCTGATCACTTCAGTGGGGAAATGGGGCTGGAGAGTCAAGAAGGATCCTCCACTGCCCTTCACTGTGGCTGCTAATCCTTTCTTCCATGACTCTTTAATATCTTCTAGCTCATTGCACCCTGAAGAGCCAGACCCCATGCATCCCACAGTCATCTAGAAACGTGCCCTGGGGCCTTGCAGGTACTTCTCCCTCAAGAAGTAAACACCTCCCCAGATAGAGTGGGTCCCCGTCTACTGGCCTGTGTCACCAAGTCAAAACCCAATCTTTTGTTCAATTGTACCACAAGGACGTAGGCACAACTATGTTCATAGCAGCATTGTTTGTAATAGCCAGAACTTGAAAACAACCTAAATGCTCTTTGACCTAAGAATGGATAAGGAAAATGTGGTACATTTACACAATGGAGTACTACACAGCAGAAAAAAATAACGTCTTGAGATTTGCAGGCAAATGGATGGAGCTAGAAAACATCATATTGAGTGAAATAACCCAGACCCAGAAGGACAAATATCATGTGACTCATTTATAAGTGGCTTTTAGACACAAAGCAAAGAAAAACCAGCCTATAAATCACAATCCTAGAGAACCTAGACAAAAAAGACCCTAAGGTGGATCTGATCTACATGGGAAGTAGAAAAAGACAAGATCTCCTGAATAAACTGGGAGCATGGAGATCATGGGAGAGGGTAGAAGGGAAGGGGAGAGGAATGGAGGGGAGAGGAGAAAAATATATAGCTCAATAAAAACTATAAAACAAAAACAAAACCCGATCTTTGTCTTTTATGCTCTCCCTTGGCTGTTTCTGCTCACTCTAACCCTATGGCCAGTGCCTTCCCCTCCCCCACTGGGGCTGGCACTGCACACATGCCAGTCACAGCCTCTTGGTGGTCTTCCCCTCACACATGTCTTCCCAGCGGCTGGCAAAGGGATGCTTGAGTGAGTATCTGCCCTGGAAGTTTGGATCTTGGATGTTCCCCCAAGGCGCATGTGTGTTAAAGGCCTGGTCTCCAGGGTGATTGCTGTGAGGAGGAAATGGGACCTTGGAGAAGCAGGGCCTCGGAGGTCTTAGGCCATCAGGGGTGTTCCTGGAGGGGACTATGGGGCTTTCTGGTTTGTGATGTAACCACCACTGTGTGCAGCCTCTTCACAGCCCAAAGCAATGTGACCAACCACTCATGGATCTGAACCCCCCGCCCCCTCATGACTGTGAGCCAGAGCAAACCTTTCCCCTTCTAAATGCGACTTCTCTGGAGAGCTAGTGCACCTGCTAAAACTCTCCCATGGCTTCTCACTCTCCCTAGGACAAAGTCCGACCATTAGTCTAGTTTGCCTCTCTCTTACCCCAACTGATGCTATTTTGCTGTTTTGGCTTCTCCTCCAAGTACCCTAGACTTCAGTCAGACGGAAAGACTTCTCTTTCCCACATGCATTTCTTTCTTCTTTACCCAGGCCATTCCTAAGTCCTCCCACTCCGTCTCAACCGCGAAGACATGTTTCTGTCTCTGTGACACCTCCTTCTCCTCCCTCACCCAAGTTGACTCTCTTCCCCACTTCCACAGCAACGGAAAGCCTGCTTCTCAGACTGCCTGAGACATTTAGAGTAATGTCTTATGATATCAGATGGCAGGTGACACCAGCTCGATGATGCTTCGGTTGCAATTGCCCCTAACACTAACACTTCAGGGAGTGGAGTGGGCAGTGCTGGGGTGCTCTGCCCCTTCTCTCCTCGCTGTGACCTCCAGGGGTATCCATGCACTCCCTAAACTATAAAAGAAGGATCACAAGAAGGTTCCAGAAAGTCTTATCCAAGGTTATCCAGCTGTACCCGCCCTGCCTCCAGCCCTCCGGCTTTTCCTGCTTGCCAGTGCGGTCTGTAGCTGCCAGTTTCTGTGTTTATCTCCATGAAAGTGAGTTCTTTGGTGGCCTGAGGAGAGCACACCAACTTTATCTATGTGTCCTTAGAGGCCGAGGAGAGCAGGGGACAGGCAAGGCCATTTACTGACACTGGGCCCTATCTTTTCCTCTTCTTCCCTCTACTGACCTCAGGTCACCTCCATCCCTCCTTTGCCTTTCCCCAAGCTCAGACTCTTCAATGGTGACTCTTTGTGGCTAGAGGAGACTATCGTGTGTGTGTGTGTGTGTGTGTGTATGTGTGTGTGTGTGGTGTCACCTGGGTGACATCAGGCAAGTCAAGTCTTTCTCTAGAGGTTAATAGGGCTTGTGCCTCTTAAAGTGGATACACAGCCCTGTCTTATGGGCTGATAAAGCCATAAGAGAAAGGGAGCACCCCATCTTGGAGAGAGTTTTTCTTTTTGAACTCCTTGGGGGTAGGTAGAGTCAAGTGAGACAATTCGACTTTCCAGTAATGTTTTAAGCATGATTTTAAAACTTACAAAAAGATAGTCAGCTCTTGGTATCCATGGCTTCCGTCTAAGTGCTCTCAAACTTCTTTGCATATACTATTAGGGAAGAACTGTGTCTGTCCTGAGCATGTGCAGGCTTGGGTCGTTGGTTCCTAAACTGCTTTGCCACCTGTTTATCTGGCACTCCTCTAGGCCCAGAATCCTAATGCAGGCACGGTTTCACATCTACAGACGGGTGTTTGAGGGGCCAGTGCAAATACTGTGCTGACTTACACATCTGTCCACAGCATCTGTGGATTTCAGGGCTGGAACCCAGGCCTGTGCTTTGGTTCTCAGAATGGTGTGACCGGCAAATACGTTCCCACTTGTCTCCCCTGGGCTGTGGCCTCAGCAAACTGTTTCCTATGGGCTGTTTCCTTCCTGGTCTTTTCTGGGTCCTCTCTCTGGCTGCAGCCTCTGCCTAGGAGCAAGACTGTGGTTTTCTGGAGGTCTGAGGGCCTTGTCAACCCCTTGTCCTTTAGAGTCTGGGCTGGTATTGTCTCTCTCACCTCCCAGCTTGCCTTGATCACCCTCTTCCACTGTCTTCTCTGATCACTGCCAGCACTTCCCACGAGGCCTCTGCAGTGGGGGTTCCTCTGCCATGGTGCCCTTGTCGTATGAGTCCTGACCCATACATTGCCTTACTCAGCTTGAGTCAGGGCTCAGGAGGTGGAAGGCAGTCCATGAGCAAAGCGCGTGCGTGGTGTTTGAGAGAACAGTCACCTCCTCATCAGGGACTGAGCAAGGAGACAACCTTGGCTAGCATCTTGCCAGTAGGAGGCAGCTCCTAAAAAAAAACCGCCCCCCTTCATCAGCAACTGTCCCGCCCCAGGAGCCCTGGGAGGCCTGGCCGCGGTGCAGCTTTTCCAAGGCAATGTTGCCCACCACTGTGGCAGCAGCGGCAGCCTCGTCGATAACATGGGCTCCTCCGAGGCCTTCCTGGCGCTGGTCCATCTGGCAAGCGGGGTGGCCAGGGACTCCAGGCCGAGTTGCCAGCAACTGACTCAGCACAACGCCCTTCTCTCAGCAGCTTGGCTTCGGGTGGGAACCAACCAGCCATCCGGTGTCCCCTCCTCTGCCCTTGGAGGCAGCCAGCTCAGGCTGGAGCAGCCCCAGACCCTTAATGAGCACTGGTTGTGGCCTGGCCCAAGGCTGGGTCGTAGCTCTGAGCTGAGAAACACACGCTCAGGCAGCAAAGAACGTAGGCCTCTGATGGGCAGCCAGAGTTCTGTCCTCCGGCCTGCCTCCACAGAAGGCCTGAGGTCTCGGGATGTTAGGGCTAGAAGACAGAACAGCTTTCTGACTGTGTAGATGGAGAAACCTAGGCCCAGAGAGGAATCACCATGCTTGTAGTCGCAGCAGGTACATGGCAGTGCCAGCATTCAAATCTAATTGGTTCCTGCCTCCCCAGGCTCAAGCTCTTTCCCTTTCCCAAGTAGCTCAACTAAGAAACATAACCTGAGCAGTGTGGGCCTCCTAGCTCCCTGGGCTCACTGGGTGTCTAACTTTCTTATCTGCAATCAGCACTGATAAGGTTTTGGTCCTGGTTCCTTTATTTGATCTTCTAGGAGATATGCGAGCTAATTACCACTAGCAGAGATAGGGGAGCATGGGGGCCCATCTTCAACTCAACATGAATAGAAGGATGTTGAGAGATTTCCCAGGCCAGGTACCAGCTCTCCAGGGAGGTTGTGCCCACATACTTCAAAAGCAGCCGGTCTGTCAGTCTGGCACCCATACTCCATGGTCTGAGGTGGTATGGAAAATGGGACTGGGGATCCGTTCTCCAGCTCTTGCAGGGAGTCACTCGTGCTGTCCCCGAGACTAGCCTTTGGCTCTAAACAGATCCCAGAAATGACATTCTCCTGGGAACATTTGCCCTGGAACATATTTACAAAACTCCAGAGGGATGGAAATATCCCAACCCACTCCCTACAGACTCAAATTAGCAATTTTCTTATTCATTATAACCACTCTGGAAACTCAAACTATGTAATATTTATCTAAAATTAGGGGCAGAAGTCGCCAGAGAAAGGCCCCGCTGCTTTTGGAGGAAATGTTCCCTTAGCCTCATCCTTCGCATTTGTTCTAAATCAGAGCACAGGACAGTTGCCTCTTAAATATTTCCCTCCTTGTGGATTGGGGACAAACTCTTCTGAATATGTTTTCACTCTACTCTTAAAAATGCAGACTGGCATCCAGGGAGTGGGGGCACAAGTCTTTAGTCCCAGCACTTGGGAGGCAGAGCCAGGTGGATCTCTGAGTTTGAGGCCAGTCTGATCAACAGGGTGAATTCTAGGACAGCCAGGGCTGCACAGAGAAACCCTGTCTTGAAAAACTAAAACAAACAAACAAAAATCAACAAAACAAAACAAAATTCTTGTTTTTATCTTGTGGCATATTCTGGTCTCAAGGGCGCTAAGACAGAAGAACCTCCTCCGTGGGCCCAAGGTATTATCTTATACAGGTATTTTTTAAATACCCCTTATTCGTTCTCTCTCTCTCTCTCTCTCTCTGTGTATGTGTGTGTCTGTGTGGTTGTAGTTATGTGCATGTGAGTGCAGTGCCTGCAGAGACCAGAAGAGGGCATCAGTTCATTGGAAGCTAGAGTTCCAGGTGGTTGTGAACCACCAGATGTGAGAACTGGCAACCAAATTCAGGTCCTCTGCAAGAGCAGTATGTGCTCTTAACTGCTGAACCATCTTTCTAGCTCTTGGATGTTTTATTTTTTAAATTAAATTAAGGTAATTATAGTCTGTGGTGCTGGGGATAAATCCAAGGCCTTCTGTGCACTAGGCAAGACTCTGTCTCTGAGGGGCCTTCCAGCCCTTGAAGGGCACGTGAGTAATGGCAGTAACATTGCTGCCTGCAAGCAAGACTGACTGAGATGTGCCAAGAAACCTGAGAATTGCTTTACAGTCATCATTACATCTAATCCTCACAATAACCCTGGAGATGGTGTTATTACCCCATTTTACATTTGAGGGCAATTTACCTAAAGAGATTAAGACGCTGGCCATATCCTCATGGACATTAGACTGGTAACATGGTAGAGTTGGAATTTTAACCCCAGTCAGTATAACTCCGAAGTCTGCCCCAGGATGCGGTTATTTGGGCTCATGTCAGGCTCTCACCAGCCTTATGTGACAATCTCTGAGCTTACAGCTATGCTCCGCCAGGAAGTTTGCTCTGTCTCCATCTTTCCCTTTCTTTCTGCTGTGGCTCACGCTAGCAGACCCTCTGATGGTGGTGCTGGTGTGTGGAAAGAGCATGTGTGTCACAACACTTTGAATATGTGAATCTCTGCTGGCCAATGCCTAGGGCTTCAGGACTTATCTAACTACTTTGCTGTGGTATTGAAGAATGAACCCAGGGCCTCATATATGCTAGGCAAGTGTTTGACCACTAAACTGTGACTGCAGCCCTAATTCTCAGCCAGAGGATCCTTCTGAAAAACAGATGTTGAAGTAGGTTTGAGGCACAGGGGTAGAAATGACCTTGAGACGTTGGTGAACTAGTTGAAGCTGTGGAGGTAAAGTGGGGAGCAGCAGGAGACCTTTGTAGATTGGTGGTATGTGAGGCCCTGGCTCCTGGGAACAGGAGGGAATGATGAGTTAGGGAGAGAATGCCATTGTGTGGGTCAGAAGAGTGTCACTGTAGTAGAGGGTTAAGTGAGTCAGACTCTAAGGGTGCATGAATAAGCATGATATGTGGGAACCAAGGAGCAGAGCCAGATCCAAGGGCTAGAGGTCTCCCAAGGGGTCCATCCCTCCAGGTAGCCATCCAGGGCTGGGCCATCCTGGGGAACTTTGGAGAGGGAATTTATCCTTTGGGCAGCGCTGACTTTCGGGAAGCTTGCTTTCCAAGCTTCAAATTTGATCACATCCCTCTGCTGCTTGGCAGCTTCCTCTGGATCCCCATGGTCTCCAGACAGTCCAAGGGATCTCCTTACCACGGGGTAGATTCATGTCCTAGTCTGACACAGGCTTGGCCCCTATGATTTTCCACCCTGACCCTCTTGGAGAGCTGGGACATTCTTGTACCCACCATAGCCCTCGTGCATCTGCATCTCTGGGTAGCTGCCACTTCTGGGTTATATCTACTTGTCCACAGACTGTGACCCCTTGAGGGCAGGGCCTCACCTTCATTCCTAGGTAGGCTTTGCCAAGTACGAACTGGATGGGTCTGACCATCTTCTAACTCTAAGATCCTGCCATTTTTTTGAATATTTATAATTTTCTTTTTCCTTTTGAGACAGGTCTCAGGTAGCCTAGATTGTCCTTGAACTTCCTAAATAGCTGGAACTAGCTTTGAATTCCTAATTATCTTGCCTAGTATCCTATTCACAAGTGCTGGGATTATAGATGTGTACTATGCCTGGCTTTACTTATTGATGTGTGTTGAAGCATGGGTGTGCATGTGTGAAGGTCACAGGTTGATGGTGGGTGCTTTCCTCTACCTTATTTATTTATTTGGAGGCATGGCTTCACTCAACATGGAACTTGCTGTTTGGCTAGGCTGGCTGGCCATTATGTCCTTGAGATCTGTGGTCCTCCTGTCTGGGTCTCTCCAGCATACAGCTTCTACATGGACACCGGGGATCTGAACTCAGGTCTTCAAGCTTGTACAACAAGCAGTTTGCTTGCTAAACCATCTCAGTCAATGTTTATTCATTTTTGATGCAAGGTTTGGCTTTGTTGTCCAGGCTGTCCTCAAATTTCTAGGTTCAAACAATGGGACTACCATGCACCTGCTTCTTAATATAGTTTCTAAAACCTATTTCTCTCTCTCTCTCTCTCTCTCTCATGTGTGTGTATGTCCAAATGTGCTGTCAGTCATGGGTGAGGATGGGAATTTGTAGATAATAGGATAATGACACACACACAGAGATACCCAGGGCCAGGCTAAGAACCAAGATGGGGTGAGGAAAGAGGAAAACAGGGAAGTGTCTATCTAGTGAAGGTCAAATTCTTCACCTCTGATCTCATAGCACTGTGATGTCATGATGGAAATGAACTATGATTCTTGCACTCAGGATTGGGAATAAAGAGCCCTCCCCCAGTCCTTATCCCGTGTCCTCCTGCCCTGCAATAGGTACCCAGCCTGTCATTCCTGCCACTTTCCTTCAGTTGTAGTAGACATTCCACAAGTCACATCCCACTCGTGTCGAGGGCTTGCTCCTTGATGGCTGAGAAAAAGTCACTGGAACGCAGTGGAAGCTGCCTCCTTTTGCCAGCATCCCTCTGCTTTCTGACTTCAAATGCACAACTGGGAATCTGCAGTGTGACACCAGCTAACAACGCTGTACAGGGACACACTGGATAGAACTGGGGACCTCACACTGGCTAAGTAGATACTCTACCTCTGAGACATCCCTGCACACACACACACTGAACCTTCTTGCTCCTCACTTGGATTGAAACACATAAGCCAAAGAGACAAAACAAAAGGCAGAACAACAAAAGCCCAGAAATGCAGGTCAGCTCAGGTTTCCCATGGCTGGAGAAAAGGTTGTGGTGCTCTGGTTTCTTGAGGCGCCTGCTATTCTGGTGCCCCACTCCTAGCAGAACTAAGTCAAAGGGTGCTGGGTCATGGTCAGTGGAGGTGTGGGACAAGATCTTAACTCTTGGCCATAGTTATCTTTCTTCCTATTTTTGTTAACAGGCATCCCTAAATATGTTTGTGCTATGAATAACCGATGATGCACGTGCTGATTAACTTGTGCATCATGCCTGCGGGGGGAGCTTTAGAGATGAATATAATGTGTTGTAAAATATTTAGCAAATGATCATCCAAGCCACAGGGAAAAATCTGAGAGATGGGAATTTGAAAGCTGCCAGGATTTAAAAGCTATTTAACGCTAAGCGTTGGTGCCAAAGAGTTGAGAGCAGCCCTTCTCCCCACTCCACTGGCAACACAGCTTGAAAATGTGGAAAGGGCTTGGCTGGGCTGTGGAGCACTGGTGGGAAAAGAGATCAGGCAGAGAGCTGAAAGGCTTTTTGTTTGAGAACCTTGTAAACAAGGGATCTCCTCCCAGGTCCCTGAGAGCCCCACCTTGCCTGTGGCTTGCACATTTTCTCCTGCCATCTCCCCGATAAACCCCCAGTGTGGCCAACATTGTGAAGACACCCGACAGTCATCTGGATGTTTCAAAATCCCTGGATGCTCTGCATCAAGGCAGAGAGAAACCACCATATGGCCGAGTGAATTTGTCACCTTCCTTCCAAATGTTTGGATGTCACTCAGACCCTGCCTTGGCTCTGGTTCCAGAGCGGCTTAGCTCTATCTGTTGTTTTAAAGGTTTGGACTCCGAGGTAGTCTTTCTGAGGGGCTTAGGGATTGTATAGTTTAGGGCTGGAGTCAAGACTCACTTTCCTAATCTCACTCTTTGGAGATGAGATGCACTTCTTTCCAAGAGGACAGAAAGCTTGATGTTTTGGCTTGACAGCCCCCAACTCTAAAGTCATAGCCTCCTGGGTAGAAATACCACGTGTTAAGGTAAATGAAGGAATGAGTCAGGGCATGGGAACAGTCACCCTGGAGAGCTGAGGCCTCATGGTCATTCAGTCACAGGGCATGCTTCAAAGATTCAATGTGAATCTGATAGCTGTAACCAACCCAGAAGGCTCTACTGCTAGGCAACAATTCATAATCTGCTTGCCGGCATTTGTTGCAAACATGATGGGTCATGAGCCTTCAGGTTCAGTAAAGTGAGGGACCTCTGGGAAAATGACCCTCAGGAGCCTCATGGGAAGAGCCATAGCATTCCTGCTGTCTACAACTAGGGCCAGGTGGCAGCAAGACCCTCTCCTCTTCTGCTCTGATGTTCTTGCTATTTTGCTTTCCTGTAAAGTAGTTTGTTGTCTTTCTTGCAGATTCTCAATTCAGCACTGTCCTTGAGGCCTGCTTCCAAGTCCACAGGTTCCACCTGATTTTCCAATCTTCAGGTATCTTACTTCCCTGCAAACTATTCCCTAGCACACGGCTGAGCACCTGACCATTCATCTGGCACATAATTAATTTCGCTCAATATAATGTTTTAAGAAAGAGTTGTATTTTTCTTCTCAATTCAATGATAGGCTCATTTTGGCAGACTTCAACTCTTTAAAGCCTTAAGAGTATTTCTTTTTCTACTTTTTAATTTGTGTGTGGAGGTCAGAAAACAACTTTTGTGAACTTATTCTTGACTTGCCCCCTTTTGAAGCAGGGATTTTTTTGTTTCTCCTGCTATGAATAGTCCAGCTAACTGGCCTGAGAACTTCCAGGACATTCTCTATCTCTGCCCCCATCTCACCAGACGAGTGTTGGCATTACATACACGTGCTAGCAATGGCTTTTAATATGTGTTCCATTGCTGGAAATCAGGTGATCAGGCTTCCATGACTAACATTTGCTGAGGCATCTGCCCCTTCATTTTTTAAAACTTAAGAACTGTTTTATTTATGGGTATTTATATGGCATGTATATGTGGTTGCCCAAAGAAAGCTTCAGATAGCCTGGAAATGGGAGTTACAGGTGGTTGAAAACCACCTGCTATGGATGCTGGGAAGTGAACAGGGCAGCCAGCACTCTCAACCGTTGAGTAATTTCTCCAGCCATTCCCTCCCTCTGTTTTTAAGACAGGGTCTCATGTATCTTAGGCTGACTTTGAGCTTGATACATAGGCCATGTCGAAAGAAAATTTTGAGCTCCTGATCCTACTACCTTCATTTCCTGAATGCTAGAATCACAGGTATCTTCCAACATGATTGCTTTTTGCAGTTGCAAACCCAGAGCTAACTGCTTGCTAGGTGAGCACTCTATTGACAGAGGTCCATCCCCAGCCCCATAGTGCTATGTATTAAAACATTTGTGCTCTCGGAAGCTTATTGCAGTGTTGACATGACAAATTGGGGTTCCATTAGTAGAGAGTACAATCAATCAGACTTTCAAAGCTGTGAGTTTTACATTTTTTGGGCCAAATATTTGTGGGGCATTTTTGTGGATTATTGACTTTTAGGACTCTTCCCATTCCTGTCCTTTTCCCCCAAACACCACTGCATCATAGCACACAACATTTCCACTGTATCAGGTGTTGTAAGTACCTAGAGATGGCTTTGATGATAGGGGAGAGTGTGCATAGTTTATACGCAAACATCTATCTTATAAAAACGTGGACACCCACGGGGTTTGGTACCTGGAACCAGACCCCATGCTTACGGGGTCGGGGTGGGGTGACAATATGTTAAACAGGTTGTTGGTGATGAGGATCTGAGTTTGACATCCTTCTGCCCCAGAATCCACATAAAAATGCTAGAGGGGGTAGTGCTGGGGAGGTGGAACAGTGCTGGGTCTCAGTGACCAGCTAGTCTAGCCTTATTTGTTGGATTCAGGCCACTGAAAGACCCTCTCTCAAACTAGGTAGGTGATGTTCCTGAGCATGGTCCCTAAAGCCACCTCTAGGTCTCCATGAACAGGCACAGCCCCTGCACACACACAAACATGAGTACATACACATGTCAAAGAACGACCAAGAAAGAAATGAGATGGAGAAATCTGCCCCCAGATCTGCAATGGCGGAATGGGAAGCACACGGTCGATCGTTAGACACTATAAACTGTTTCATAATGTGATAATTTTTAATATTAAAAGTAAATTGTAAATGTATCTTTATAAACAATATGCATAAAATAGATCATGTTCTAAACCCTTTTGTTTTTAAAATGCTTTTTCACAGTAAACTTCCTAGGTGTCAGATTTTTTCCCTCAAAATAATAGTGCAATCGAAAGAAGGAGCACGTCAGCGGGCAGGACTTTCCTGCTAATATAAATCCTTGTAGATCTCCTGGAGCAGGGGGTGAAGGCTCATGTCCGTCTCCGTCTTCTTGATCACATGCAATAGCTGCACATGCTCTGTGACGATCTGCCTGAGGTCTGTCATCTTCTGGAGCACCTTGGCGAACAGCTGTGAGGACTCTGGGTGGTTCAGCTTGAGCTGGAGCTCCAGGGCCTGCAGCAGGTTGTCTTGGATGTCTTCAATGGGCTTCACATTCAGCAAGCCTGGGCGATCTGGGAGAAACGAAAAGACAAAAGGCTCCGTCAAAGGTTCTCTGGGCTGGCTCTAAGGCCTGGGCAGCTTCAGGCTACTCCCTCCCCAAGCCAGAGATGAGACTCAGTCCTCAAGCTGCCAGGCTCATGATCTACTGCAGAGCAAAGCTCCCGCCCTCACCTCCCTGTGTCTTTGCCTTATTTCTTATGCCTTATTTCTTATGTCTTTGCCTTATTGCTTATGGGTGAGATGGAAGGATGGAATTGAAAGCCAAAGCAGTTCCCATTCAGGACTAACTGCGCGATGTGACACCATCAGGAGCATTCTGTCCCCAACCCAAGGCCTCTTCTGACAACACGCTTCTCTTCTCAGAAATCACATTTCCAACCTTTGCTCCTCCTGGGTGATCTTTTCATAGCTTCTACCTATGTTTTCATAACAGCTTCAAACAAAGCTTTCAAGTGTGAGCCTTGTTGTTTTTGTGTGGCACAGAACATCACATTTCAGCAGGATAACTGAAAGACAAAGCATTGCTTCCCTTTGGAGGGCGATTCCCCTCCCTACAGTGTGGCTGAGGTTTCTCCTAGGGATGAGGTTGCAGATGTGTTTCATCAATTCTTAACAGTTCCTTTTCTTTGCTTCATTTCTACCTTTCCATTTTGTTATCAAGGAAGGTCTCATTGTATTGCCTAGGCAGACCCCAAACTCCCGGGCTCTCTCAGCCCCCACCCCAGGGCTCAGCCTCCTGGGCTGCAGCTACTGGAGGAGTGCAGTCCCGTCCTTGGTAGGACACCCTTGTGTCAGCCTTCCAAAGCACAAAGGCAAATGCTGCTAATGCTTTGCCACCAGTGTGACATTTGCTGTAGATTATGGTGGATTTGTTTTACTTTTGGTTTTCCAAGAATTTTAAAGTTTTAAATTTCTTTTTTGTCAGGAACATTGGCTAAATTTTATTAAAGGCTTTAAAATTTTCTATCTGAAGAGATATGATATCTGAAAAGATATGGTAGTATCGTAACCTAGTGCAGTGGATTACATGAATAGACTTCCTTACATCATAGTGCTCATTTGTTAGGATCTTATTGGGGCTTTTTAGTAACTGTGGGTGACGTGGCCAGGAGCTATCATCTGAGCCATCCACTTTTCAGTAGTAACTGTGAACAAGCCTCCTGAGTGGAGCTCTGTTTTCCTTCAGTTTTGACCTGCTCCTTTGTGGTTTCTTGGAATTCAGTTGAAGAACACTCGGACCCTGGTGACAAGTCCTTCACTACCTAGGCTTTCTACAATGTGTAAAGTAAAACAGTAAATTCTTTCAGAATGGAGTTATACATAATATTATTTTATAATCTGGAATCTATTTTATTATATGTTGCTAAATGTTTCCTTTAGCTAAATTAATTGTACACACAGTGAGTGGGTTCCACCATGACATTTCCATTTATGTCTATAAAGTACTCCCACCCCGACCCTTCACGGCTCCATTCCCACGCCCACTGAACCCTTCCTGATGAGCCCCTCTCCTATTTTCTTTTTCTTTTTATGAACTAGTGGAATCTACTATTTTATGCTCCTTAGCTTAATGCTCTTTGTATGTTTTCTCATTTTAAAATCTTACTTGTAAAAGACTTACCTATTTTTTTAATTTTTTTAAGATTATGTGTGTGTTTTGTCTGTGTACATGTGTGCACACCATGTGCCTGACTACTGTCTTTGAGGTCAGAAGAAGACATCAGATCCCAATGACTGTGAACCATGGTAGAGCTGGGAACTCAATCTCGGTCCTCTGCAACAGCAGCCTGAGCTCTAAACTATGGAATCATTTCTCCAGTCCTCCTTATTTAAAAATATAACCCTTAGTTTCATTAATCAAGCTTAAATCATATTTTTGTTTCAATGTTTAATTTCTTTTTTAAAAATAAATTTATCCATATTTCTTTTTCTCCCTTTCCTAATTTCTCGATTTGAACACTTTACTTTTAGTTTTGGGATTTTTTAATCTCTAATGAACTCATTAAGACTCTAAATTTTCCTCCCAGTGTCACTTTGGTTTCATCCCACAGGCCTTCAGGAACAGGCTCTCATTGTTCTTTTAAAACAGCCTATCTTAGAACATTGACTTAATCCAAGAACTATACATAAGTGTGTTTTAAATTTCTCTTCTCTCTCTCTCTCTCTCTCTCTCTTTCTCTCTCTCTTTCTTTCTTTCTCGTCTCTTTATGTGATTCTGGCTAGCCTGTAAACCATGCTGGTCTCTAAAACACAAGAGATTTGCCTGCCTCTGCTTCTGGAGTGCTGGGATCAAAAGCACGCTCTGCCATACCTGCTGCTTTAATGTTCCTGAGTAAAAGGTTTTGGCTTTGGTTCCCGTATTCTAAGTTGGATAGGATATAAGAGCTTTCTACTGAAGACCTACTGAAAGTAGGATTCATTTGCATCATTTAGGATACACCCCAACGTCTTAGGTCTTATATTGGTTTCAAAGTTTAGTCCTGCAGGCTGCTCACTCTGTTAAGGGCCGCACTCTTCTCCCTTCACCGTATGTTTACTCCCATCTTCATCTTTCTCATCGGCTGCTGCCTCTGTACCTTAGGCTCAGTTTCTTTAGCTATCCTTCTGCTCAGGCACACTAAGGTATTTCTATTCCAAAGTCCTCAAACATCCAGCTCCATCAGAGTAGCTATAGAGACTCAGTACTTCCTACCTGAAGCCTCTTCACTCCACAGTGCCTCCAACTGCATCTTCAAACGGAGCACCAGTGGGATGGAGCACCTCCTCCCCATCCCTTCTCTCTTGGCCTCATCGTTTGCTCTGGGCCCCATAGTACCTTATGACCAACCCAATCTCTACATTTGAGGTACATTTACTGAATGGTTGGTTTTTCCAGGTCTGTGCACCTCTGTTCCAAACACTGCACCCTGAAGTCCTCCCCTTGTGCTGTCAGCACTGTATTCTCTTTTCTGCCATGCCCAGTAGCAGTGACCTGATGTCTCTGAGCCACCAGTGGATGGATGCCCATCAGCCCTCAGCTGGCTGAGTTAATGAGCAAGTGGTTGTTCTGGCCCAAAGTCTCAGATGGAAGAGTATCAATCTACTTGGTGAACAAGCCTGAAGGCAGAATCACCACACAGTGAAGACATCTGTCATGAATGGTGTTTTGTTTTGCCATATCTAATAAACTCTCATAACCTTTAGTCCACAGCTGCAAGGCTCAGGAGAACAATGTGGTCTCAGGGTGGGACTTTGAGAACATTCTCTCAATTTTACTTCTTTTTGTTATAGAAGGAAACATGTCTTGGGCTTGACTTTTTTCTTCTTTAACATATCCCATCAATTGGATTAAGAACAGTTTCCTTTGAAATTCCAGCCCTAAATGTGGGGCCATGGGAATAACAACAATGAAACGTCTCAGACTCTGAGAACAGAACAAATGACTTAGTCCTGGCCTGGAGAATCCTCCCCTGGAAAGGCTGTGTCTTTCTCAGCTGTGACACCACAATGAAAGTACTTGGGCCAGGTAAAGCTCTTGTTGCTGTGCAACCCCAGTACTTTGCATTTGATCCCTAGAACCACGTGAAGGAGGAGGATGGCTTCTACAGAGCTGTTCTCCGACCTAAACATGTGTATCATGGCTTGCATGCATGTGCATGTATGTTCACATATGCTAAAAAGAAATAAGCAATGTTTCCAAAGTTAAGAAACCACTGAGGCTTCAAGAAAAGCTGAACTTGGAACTGGGGCTCTAATGTAATGCCTGCTGACCCGCCTTCGCCAACAATATCTGAGGCTGTGCACAGCTGAGCAGCCGCATCCTGAGTCATACAGCCTCTTATGGAGCCTCTGCTCCTGGGATCTCTTTCCTTTTTCCTTCTTTTTGAGCATTACCAGTGGGGGCAAAAGCCACTGAAGGGATCATATGAATGAACACGGGGTCTCTATCAAACAACAAGACCCTAATGTGCAAAGGATGGGCTGGAACCTGGCTCGGGGAGTGAAATGTGACCAGCCGCTCCAGGAGTAGGGAAGGATCTGGTTTGGATTTTCCAACTCTTCTTTGGCAAGTTACTCTTTATGATGTGATGGATGATGCTTGGCTGAAGGGCTGAGATGCTGTGGCCGCAGATTAAATATATTTTCTCCAGTGACAAGTTAGATCATCTACTGATCAGCCTGGCTGTCCCCTGCACAAGCCCCCATCAAGGGAACACATGGTTTGGGAAGGAAGCCACAGAGTAGTAAGGGCCACACTCTCCTGTTTCGTCTTTCACCAGCTCTATCACCTTGGATCCCACTGATTAAATTTGTTGGGCTCAGTTCTCTCCTTCGTACAATCTATCAATGATCTCTAAATCTCTAATTCAAAAGTTCTAAGATGCATTCTTATCTATAATTCCCTCTAGTACACAATTCACATAATTCAACTAGGGAAATAAAAATTGAATTAGAAAAGTATATTCATAAGCTTACATATTAAATTTAGAACTGGCTTATTTAAAAACAAAACCAAAACAAAAGGCAGCTTCTTTTGGTCTTAGGTGAAGGGCAAAAGGAATTTATCAATTGCTCCTCTGCTTCTGCTCTTCATGAGCTTGGGGACCTCTGCTGCTCTCTTCCCTGGTTTCCCTTCCCACCTCCCTCCGCACCCTCCCTTGGACCTTCACTGGACTGTACCGTAGACTAGCCCCCAGACTCGTCCCGTCCTTTCCCTTCCATCTACTCCTGGGGCCCAGGGCTTGCTAGGACCTTTCCTGAAGGGCTAGCTGAGGACTTCGCACCTTCTTGAGGTAAGAGGTGGGTCTGGAGCAGGCTCAGGGTCAAGGGCTCTCTGTTGGCTAAGGCTGCCCAGATGGCCCTTTGGGGAAGCCCTGTTGACTCACTCACTCCAGGAGGCTGGAGTCAATTATTATATCCTTACTCCCCGGGCTGTGAAGAATTGGGAAAGAACCTTTCCGGTCTTCATTCATTCAGTTCTGGAACTGATTAGAGAGCAACTGATTTAGGCAAATATACAAAGCTTCCATCTTATCCAGATCTGATTCTGCCTTGAATACAGGGCTTATCTGAAGCGGACTCAATGCTTTGTCCTACTAGGACCCACCCACCTGGGTTACATTCCCCTTGCCCAAGTATTCTCAGGAGGCTCAGTTAGGCCCCATAGCAGCAGGCCACAGATCAGGTTTCTTGAAGGACAGGCAGGAAAGCAAAGGCCAGTCTTCTGTCTGGTCTCCGAGAGATGCTGTCTGAGCCTTTCCCACCTTCCTGCTTGGCTTTGTGATGGGTTGGTTTGAAATGGACTCTACTTAGGTCCTTTAAGTGGAGATGTCGGTTTGTGGGGCAGCTAGCTATACATTGACCCATAATCATTAAGGACTTCAGTTCATGTGTGAGGTGATACTGAGGAGGAGAAAAGGCTATCTGAGATTCAGCAACTTAACTTCTTTTCCAACTTACTCCATTGTTTCCTTTATTGGATTATACCTTAAACTGCAAGATGGGTTCTAAGAGGACCTGGATGTGGAACCTGAAAACCCGAGCATTGTCTCCCTTCTACTTAAGTTTCTGTGTGCTTTTGGACAGCTTAGCCGATCTTTCTGGAGATGGTTTATGTTTGAAGACAACAATGCCACATCTCTCCTAAGGCCATAGAGAGTTACAGGGGTAAGAATGCTAGAAATTCTTATTCTTTGTGTTTGTTCAAACCTTTGCTACAGGGTGGGGTCAGGTCAGCAGGGGTGGGGTAGTTTATCAACAGCTGGGAAATGAAAGGTTTTGAGGTGTTCTTGGTAAGAATAGAAATTTGGGAGCACAAGAAAAGTAATTTTCAATACAGTCATGTTTGGGGCTTGGGCAAATTCTCATTCTCATAGTTGAAAACATGCATGCAGGACAGTTCCAGAAGAGACAAAGAGCAAAACAGCCACAGTGGTCCAGATGTGTATTCCTTGTAGACATGATACTGAGGATTCTGGGGTGCTTTTCTAAACTACCTTCAGAATCACAGTGAACACGAGACAGACTGTGAATAGAGCAAAGCAAGCTACTGCACGGTCTGTGGCCACCCCTCCCACTGTTCTCTCTCTAGAGAAACAGATCATTCAGGAGAGCTGGATCGAGTACAGGAATCCTCAATTTGGGCTACACGTTAAAATGAACTGGGGAGATTAAACACAAGACATATGTGTCTCAAGTACCTGACCTGGGATGGATCTTCTAGGTTTCAGGGCTGTTGGTGTTTGAATGTGTAGACCTCAGAGAGACAGTATCACTTTACTGAGAAGCTTTGACTGTCCAACTTTGCAGTTCCTCCCATGGTGACCTTGGTCGGATATATAAGCCTCTCCATACTTCAGTTTTCTTGTTTTTAAAAAGGAAGCTGGCTCAGTGGAACACACCTGTAGCCCAAGATACTCAGAGGCTGAGGAAGCAGAATTGCTTGAGCCCAGAAATTTGAGGCCAGTCTGGGCAACCCCCCAAGAACCTGTATAAGAAATAAAATAAGGGGCTATGGATGTATTGGAGTGCTTGTCTAGCACATTTGAATTTAATCCATAGCATTGCAAAAATGGCTTTGTTCACATGTGTGTGAATGTGTGAATGGAGGTCAGAGAAAATCTCAGGCATCATTCTACAAGTGCTTTCCACTTTTTTTCTTTGTCTTTGAAACAAGACCTTCCTAGGTTTGCCATGTAGTGCTCCAGAAGACCATCTGTCCCTGTTTTCCCAGTGTTGGAATTACAAGCACAGGTCGCCATAGCTGGCTTTTAAATATATTTATATTATTTATGTGTATGTGTACATGGTAAGTATATGCCATGTATGTGTGGGTGTCTGAGGAGGCCAGAAGAGGGTGCTGAGTCCCCTGGGGCTGGAGTTACAGGTAGTTGTGACTGTGAGCCACCTGATCTGGGTGCTGGGAAACCAACTCTGGTCCTCTGAAAGAGCAGCAAGTGCTCTTAACCTCTGAATCCTCTCTGCAGCCTCATAGCCAGCTAAGGAATCAACCAACCAAACAAAGCCACCTGGGCCCTTGGAATTGCATGCCTGTCTTCATGCATAGAAGACAGGTACTTTACCAAATGAGCTCCCTCAGCTCATTAGGAAAGTAACTATTGGTTTCAAGCAGGGCTGGAATGGTAAACTAAGTCCCAGCGTTCTAAGTAGCGATTGTGTCAGGAGGGCACGCAGCAGGCTTTGGACTTTTAACTCTGCTGTCACTCCCTTGCTTGTCTCCCTTCAGCCAGGCCCCTGGTTTTCCTGGATTCTCTCTTTCCTGCTCTTCTTCCCTTCTTTCCAGCTGTCCCTCACCTTCCCCGGTCCAGATGCTTTCTTCTTCCTAGTCCTGGACTGGACCTTGCTGAGGATTTATTAGGGATGTTAGCAGAGTCAAACTAAATTAACGAGAGGTCTGACCAATGGATGACTTGAGGCATGGAGTGGTTTACTGCTTCTATCAGAAAAGCCAGGATGCAGTAAAATGGAAGCCTTACAAATGTTTCGCAGATAGATGTCGTCTGCCTGCTGCAGCACGTATTGCTGCGGCACTCTCCCTCTGACTCACTGAAACAGTCTCACACTTCCCTGTTCAAGCAATGATTTCACACTAATCAATGCTCTCTCTATGGTAGATAACAAGATGATTTAGCAGGATGATGGAAGGGGAAACCACAATGAAGTCAAGCCTAGCCAGTGTTTGCTAGTATGTGCCCATCAAGCAGCAACTCCACGTCATCACTCCTCAGACCCCATCTCCACAAGGCCAGCTCCTGAACATGAATACATTAGGGGCAGGCAGGTGATATTTACTCTATGCTTGGTTAAAGCTAGATTGCCCCTCTATATGGGGTCTCCCAGGGAACAGAGCCTGGGTTGATTCTATTTCAAGGTCTTTGAGGATGCAAATGGGTCTCTGAATTCTCTCCTGGCCTTGGGAAGTCCTGGTGATCCTTCTAGCTCTGCTGTACTCGTCACTCAAGATTCAGCCTTGTGCTCTGCCCCTCTCCTTTTTCATCAGGACCAAGGGGCAGTCTACTGTGGTTGCCACTGGAGCCGAAGGAGGCCGCTGCAATTCTGCTAGTTCTGTTTTGGATAATTCCGTCAGGATTGATGGCTGGCTGAGGTTGGGGTACATGGTAGAGGAAGAGGGTTTAGTGGAAGGAGATATGAGAATGCCCTCTTCTGAGTGTCCCTCCGGTCAGACACACTGCTGCCCTCAGTGTACCTGGTGACTCTGCCTTGCTCTGGGAGGAGAGGGGACTGAGAAGGAGGAAGGGCTGAGTAAAGGGAGACTAAGAGCACCTCTTTGACTTTAGACCCACGACAGCAAACCAGAGGGTAGCCTTGTCCACTTTAGATACCCCACTCCTGCACCCTTCCTCATCTTCTTTGTCCTTTTTCTCTTTCCTTTCTTTCTTTCTTCCTTTCTTTTTCCTTCTTTCTTTTCTTCCTTCCTTCCTTCTCCCTCCCCCTTTCTTTCTTTTTCAGAAGAAGTTGTAATCACAAAAGGAAGATATGACTTTCTAAACACCTAAGGTTCCTACAAAGTCAAGGGAATTCTGGAAGGGGGAATCCACAGTCCTAGATCCCCCCCTCCTGGGGGCCCAAGGCTAGGGGATTTTGAGCCTCCTCGTTTGGCTCCTCCTCCTTCTCTGTATCTCTTCCCTTTGGGTTTTGTTCTCAATCTGCAACTAATCCCCTTAAAGTGATAGCTGATAAAAGGATTAGCTGAGAGCTCCCTAGGGGTATTTATATTGTAGGAAGGGATTTTAAGGACGGTTGGTGGAATTTCAAGCCATTCGACTGGCAGGATGGAGTGGAGCTACTTCAAATGATATCACACAGGAGAAAGGGGAAATTACTATTCACTGTGTGCACAGCAGTGTCCCAGGCACAGTGCCAAAAGCTTCATATAATGCTATTTCACTTGCTTGGGGGAGCTGATAAGGAAGTTAAGACCCAGGGAGGTAAATAATTGCTGCAACCACACATCTAGGAAGTGGGGGAGTGGGGCTCTCAGACTCTCCCGTGTGGTTCTGGAGCTTTCTCCCTGGCCTGTCCATAGCTGCTGCACCAGATGAGAAGTTTCTTTTGGGTTGCATGGCACGTTGCGCCCCTGTGTCTAGCCTCCCTGTTAGGTGACCCGAGGATCCCAGGTTCATTCGTCCCCACTCTGAATGGTCCCCACAGCTGAATGGTGCCTATCTGGAAGGCTGCCTGGGGTCACCCAGAGTTTAAATACACATTTTGAAAGTCCAAAATGATAAAGTGCTCTGAAAAGCCACCCATGACTAGCTAAGGAGCTTCTTCCAAGACTGCCAGTGTGGACAGGAATGACTCAGCAGTTCAACTTTCAGTCCTATGTCTGTCTCAAATGCCACTGTTTGCTCAGTTCCAAGATGATGGCGGCCTACCCAGCCTGGGTGGAGGAGGAAGCTTTACTCCTGGAGCAGTTACAGATAAGAAGTTTCCTATGCTCTGCGAACCAGAGCCTGCACATATCTTCTCACATAATGTCTAGCTCTGGGGTGACTTGGAGATGTTTCATTATTTCCTCACTGCTCCATTCCTGCCCCCAGTTCTCTGGATTTTAGTATTTGGGTGCCAGCTGCAAACTCATAAATATACCTCACCCCTATCATACCAAGTGCATGAGGTTATAAAAACAGAGAAAGAATGGAACATTTCTAGATAACTCAAATTGAGTCACTGTTCAAAGCCATTGGGCTGCCTCATACGCAGGTAAAACCCATTAGATATGTTAGTACTTAATAAACCAGCTATTACTCTGTGACACGGCCATCGCCTCATGGGGAACAGGAGACATGATAACACTGGCTGTCCAGCTCAAGAGAAATTAGATGTTCTTGTTTATTTTCAGTATCTGAAGAACAGTTGGACAAACAACTTTCTCAATGGGGAAGGAAGTTAAGTATTTAGCTGGCATAGAAGAAGTAGGAAGCTGGTATAATGCTGAGGCTGTAGCTCGATGGGAAAGCCTGTGCTCAGCATGCACGAGGCCACAAGTTCAATCCCTAGGACGACTGAACACCAAAGTTGGACTATTGCTATCCATACTTATTTTAATGTCTAAGTTTCAAAGTAGTTTGGATTTTTTTCTCCTTTTCATGTAACTACTATGGGAGACGTTCACAGACTGAAGAGGATATGAAGGCCCTTGTGCTGAGTGGAGTCAAGGGTGTGACTGGTGTGGGGCTCCAATTAGACACAAACGCTTCTTTGCCAGAGAAATAGGCTACACCATCCACTGTAACTTACAGAAAGCAGTCTGTAGTAAGCATGACACAGACACCCAAGGTCTAAAGGGTAACTGAGCTACAGGCATAGAGCAAACCTGGTGCCCCAAGTGATCTGCAGTGGGTAACGGGGTCCAAGCTGCGGAATGAGGTGCCTTGCAACTCCCCTGAGTGAGTGTCTGTCTGCTTGAACCACACAGAGCAAGTGCCCATCTGCTCAGCTGTTTCCCTAGAGCAAGAGAAGACACTGGATAGTATTCCAACAGCTTTAAATCCCTCTCACGAGTGCATGAATGTTTGTACTCCACCCCCCCATGCTTGTGTGCATGTGGAGGTCAGAGGTTGACACTAGGTGTCTTCCTCACTCTCCATCTTACTTTTTGAGAAAGGAAGGGTTTCTCATTGGCTGTGGAGCCTGCGAATTCAGCTAGTAGGGCTGGCCAGCAAGCCACAGGGATCTTCCAGGCCCTGCATCCCCAGTGCTGGTTTCATACTCAAATGTCACAACAGAAGGCTTGTTACATGGGTGCTGGAGATCTGAACTCATGTCCTAATGCTTGCATAGCAAGCACTTCACTGACTAAACAATCGCCCCAGCCTGCTCGTACAACTTTTCTTTGTAACCATTTATCTCTCTTATGACCTGGCATATGATGGTATCTCATTAAGTGGAAAAATATTTACTTAGCCATTTGAAGTTTACTGTCTACTTTTGTGGGAAGCTTTGCAAATCATTGTGTCCAGGTGCTTATTATATGACAGGTGTAAGAACTATAACACTAGCCTTCAGCTTATCACCAGCCCTAGGTCTTGCCCCAGCCAAGCAAGGGGTCTGGGAAGGTGGCTCAGTGGGTAAAGTGCTTGCTAGTTAGTTAAAATTGTATCTTAAGAAGGACATTGAATATTAGTGACAATATATGAACATTCTTAATTATAAATATTCATAGGCCACATGGAAATAGTTATTTTTGATAGCCTCTAAAGAACACTAAGATGAAGGCAATTAAGATCCTTCTTCATCTCAGTGACTCAGCAGGCAACAGAATTTCACAGGGAAGGGCATAATGATGATGAGGAGGACAATTGCTGTTCTGGGGGGATGAACCCAATTCTCCACATGTTCAATGTGGGCTCTGTCACTGAGCTACGCCCCTGGCACTAGCTTGAGTATACTAATGGGTCTGAACTTGGCCTTATCAATTAGTAGCTCTGTGACTAGGCTCTCCGAAGTTGCATTTTCTCCATCTGTAAACTGGGGTAGAGGTCACATACAACCCCAGCAAAGACATATCAGAGACTAGGAATAGAGCACATACATGTTCAGGACCTCTGGGATACTCAACAAATGCAAGATATTGTTGCTGTTTTACTTATTATAATCATCTGTCAACTTATCCTAGATGATGTGCTTTGACTGTTTTAAGTCCAATAAATTAAGAAGTCTTAAGTATCCCCCAGCCATAGTCCATGATGAAACCATGGGGCCTCAAGCTGTTGACTTGACAGAACAAGGTCAGATTGACAAATAATATCAAGTCGAATGTATAACTATGGGAACACAACCTCCTTCTACCCACTCAATAGTCAGTCACTCCAAGAACAGCCATCTAGAGCTGTTTGAAGAAGGAACATTGCTAGGTCTGCAGGAAAGAGCAGGGCACACTCCTTAGGTGGTTGGCACAAGCCAGACTCTAGAGAATGAGGAGGCTGAGGACTCGCTGTCTATTGCTGCTGTAGGGATAGTTGCAGTTTCTCTATCACTCAGATGGCAGTGGCAATTTGCCTTGAAAAATACATTGTAAAATCCAGTGAGTTTCCTCCCTCAAATCTTAAAAAGTTTAGAATGAATCGAAATGGATTTCAAGCTGTTCTGAATTAACAAGCCCTTTTTCCTGTTGGAAAGTTCCAGCTGGACCTTCCTTGGCTTTTCTTTACCACACAACACACACTCAAGGGGGCAAAGTGTCCAGTGGAGTGTCCTGGAGTTTGCCAGATTTCCTGGGCTTCACTCTTGGCATTGGCCAGGGGGCAGGGCTTGAAAGCTTGCTAGAGAGGCTGGCATGGGTCTATGGCGCCAGTTGCAAACATCTCCTTGCTGGACTCAGTTTTATTACTCTCAACACCACCTACCCCAGCAGTGAGACTAGAGGGTGCAATGGAAGCTGTTATTTGCTGGGATTACAAGGAAGTGCTCCCCTGGCTTCCAGGTTCAGGCCTTAAGGAAGGAACGCGTGGGTGGGAGTGCGGGGTTCAGCTACCAGCTGCAGAGAGTGAACTGTGATCTTCTAGCAAGGAAGCAGAGGGGATAGGGCTATCCCACCCACAGGACATTTGGCTTTTACCCCAGTCCTACTACTATTCAATAGGCATCAGATCTTGTACAAATCCGAGTTCAGGACACTTATTTCTCTGTCTGTGAAGTGAGAATAAAAACCCCTGTGCCCCATTGGGATCCAGGGAAGACTGACTATGTGCTGCTCTTAAGAAGTGCTACACGGCTCCCAAGCACTACTGTTCTTTTTATTCCATTTCTTGATCCAGGTCAGAGGAGACAGATGAGAAGACTGAGAACTAGGTCATCTCTCTCAGTAAGCTGGCTGCAACAGCTGAGTACACAAGGAGTTGCTAAATCTTAGTTCAAATCTAAGAACCAGATCAACGGGTCCGCAGTGTTCAGTGGGTAGTAACACTTATTTCCCCAGCAAGTCCTGAGTTGGGTTCAATTGACACTTCTAGCTACAGTCTTCCTCTTTGGTCCCCCTAACCGCCTCCCCAGCTCTGATCCTCTCCTTACACAGCCTCATCTTCCTCATCCTTTCCCCAGTTTGAGCACCTAAGTCCCTTCACCAGAGCTAAAATTCCAGCTCAGAAGGGCTCAGATGAGCCTTGCCTAAGACACTGCTTTACAAAATCACTAAAGTAACTGACAAACTTCTAAAGTGCTGAAGAGATAACTGCTCTTGCTGAGACTGGATAGGGACAGAACCCTGTTTTCTGGATATAATTGCTCTTGTTGAGACTGGATAGGGACAGAACCCTGTTTTCTGGACATAATTGCTCTTGCTGAGACTGGATAGGGACAGAACCCTGTTTTCTGGTTATAATCGCTCTTGCTGAGACTGAATAGGGACAGAACCCTGTTTTCTGGATATAATCGCTCTTGCTGAGACTGGATAGGGATATAATCCTGTTTTCTGGATATAATTGCCCTTACTTACAAGACGTTTTCTCTTCCTGGAATTTTAGAATAAGGAAAAACAATCAACAAGCAATGGCTTATTTGGAAACTGTTTCTAATAAAGCTGGGCTTGGGATATTGATCTCACATCTATGGATGATGAGAACTTAACTGGAAGCCAGTCCTTGGGCTGGAATGGCAAGTGGGCAGCTTTTGTTTAGCCTGCACACAATCAGTCTCCTAAGTAAAGAGGAGAATCACATTCCTGTGAGCTCTACAAACATGGGCCAGTTTTACTCTTGTCTGTTGCCTGTATTTAGCCTTTATCTATAATTTCAACTTTGGTCGGGGAAGGATTTTCCTTTCTGTGATGTAAGAACACATCAGTGGTTAGTCAGCTGCTTTGAGGAAGTCTAGAAATATTCACAAGGGTTAAAAGATCTTAATAATCTGGCAGACTGCTACCTTGGGATATCTTTCATTGTTGTGTGGATGAGTTCTGGATCCTGGCTTTTGTGAAGACAACCCACGAAAGGCCAAAAGGAACTTCCTTATATAGAGTACTTGTCACTGGTGTTATTCTAACTTTCATGAACTAGCATGAGCTAATAATTACAGCATTAAATCCAGCCACACTGTTTATTTTGTGGTTTCTCGACCAACTAACTAATGTTGTATGCATGTATGTGTGTATGCATGTGTGTATATGTGCACATGTGTATGTACATATGTATGAGTGTATATTTTTATTTCTGTGGTGCTTGGAACCTTTGCATGTATCAGACAATCATTCTTCCACTGAGCTCCTGCCCCAGCCCATCATGACTGTTTCTTGTTCAGACTTTTCCTATTTATAAAGTAAGACGTTTGAATGGATTTTTCCAAATGCTTCCCTTAGTGTCTGTGGATATAAATGACTACAAATTTTATGATAATGATGAAATAAAAGACTTTAAAATGCTCATAGCTTTGAATTCAATTTCTTGAAATTTACAATGACAAAATCATCTGAGATTAGATAGAAATTTATATAGAAGAATATTTAGTAATCAAAATATAGAATACTTTCCAAAGAAAAGCACAGCCTATATCTCAGCACTGAGGATCAGGAGTTCAAGGCCAGCCTCAGCAACATAATGAGTTCAGGGTAACTTGAGACCCTGTTTCAAAAACTTAAATAATGAAATAAACAAAAAATAAAATAAAGGAACACATTTTTCAGCACTCGTCTATGTTTTCGCTGTCATTCAAAATGAAATAATATAGGGAGATGATTTGGTCCATAAGAGACCCTTTATAGAGTATTTTATAGTCATCATAGTCATTAATGGTGCTTCTGGGGCCGGGAATATAATTCAGTGGTAGATATGCCTGAGGCCATGAATTTAATCCCTAGTACCAAAACTCCTAAAACTCAACCACTTAATTCCAAAACATGTTGATTCAGTGTCAGAGGGTGTGCTGAGCTTGGGCAATAGATGCTTTTTTGTCAGTGGTCACTGCGTGCCTGGCTCTTGGTTCCATCCCAACCGAGAAAGACAACACGAAATTGTCTTAAGGTGAGTGACCACTTGATACTGCCTAACCCTTGCCATACTGCTTCTCTCTTTGCTCCCCAGTCATATAAGGCAGCTTTGTTTTCACAGAATAGAAGCTTGGAGCATGGACTCCAGAAGTAGACAAGCCATTCCAGTGCATCTTTCTTTAGACAGGTTTCACTTGCTATGTTGCCTGGTTGGGCTGGAACTCAAAGAGATCCAGGCTAGCCTTGAACTCATAGAGATCTGCCTGCCTCTGGAGTGTTGCTATTAAAGACATTTGACATTATGCCTGACTCCCCAGCTACATCTGACACTGGTTATGTCACTGTGGGCAGGGGCACACACCCTCCAGTGCTTTGGTTTCCTCACTTTAAAAAATGGCACTCACCTCACTGAGCTGTGGTGAGGATTTGTGTAGGAAGCACTAAGAACACTGTCTGGCATTAGAGGCACGTCGTCGTCGGGTGTTGGCTCTTACTGCCCTTAGTAATTACCATGCACCTTCCTTGAAAGCATCTGCTCTCCACTGCACAAGACTAACCATCAGATCATGCTCTTTATACGAAGCAACAGTACACCTTTTCACCTACAGATTCCCGTTCCCTACAGGCAAGCTCTCATAAATAGGTTGCTGCACAGTTCACACAGAACATGCATCTAAAGTCAATTCCAATATAAGAATTCACCATTTAAAAAGCGAAGTTTTGTTTGTTTGTTCTTTTAAAACATTATGTAGCCTAAGCTGGCCATCAACTCAAGATTCTCTTGTCGCACCCTCCTCTGTGCTGGGATTCTAAGTGTGCACCAATACATCTGGCTCAAAGCAATTTTTACAGATAGAGATGAAAGCAGAAAGTTCTACTTACCTGGAAATGAGAGAGAGAGAGAGAGAGAGAGAGAGAGAGAGAGCCTTGAAAACAACATTTGATATAAAATGAGGCTTTTGGAGTTGGTTGCAAGGCCAAAATTTCAATAAACTGCCAAATAGCTCAATTTGTTTCTCTGTGGTGTGCTCTTGGTTCAAGTGTATTGGTAATCACAGCCAAGTGTCTTACAAAGGCACAAAAGGGAAGCCATAAGAAGAAGCCAGATGAGAGAGAAGGTGGAGTTTAGGATGTGTACATTCCCTGATTCCTGATTCAGGGAAGGTGGGGTGGAAGCATTAATTGGGCCAAGATCACACATAGTTGCCTGCTCTATACCACAGGAGCATTGTCAAAGTCAAGTTACATGCGTCATTACTAAAATGAGCTCAAGACTGAATTGGCCTTTTGGGAAGGAAGAGGGAAAGACAAGGAAAAATAATGTGAGAAAAGAAAAGAAGGCATTTGTTTTTCAGGATTGGATTTGGCCAGAAAAAACCAGTGTGATGAATAGAAACAAGGAGCCTGGATCCCCACAGCCTTCACTCCGAATGTCTACAGTATTCAGCTTGGCAGTGACATGTTCATGGCACTGTGCCACAGGCATGTTCTGCACAAGCAGAGTCAGTAAGAAGGAACACAGAACACTGAGAAAATGCAATTCTACCACCATCCCACCTTCTTCTAAATCTAAATCAAAAGATGAATCTTACCTCCACTGAGAATAATGACAGCTATAAATATGGCCAAGTCACTGTCATCTAATTCCAGTGCATTGAACTTCACAGCAAACTCAAACTTGGGCTCCATAAAGTCACCAAAGGGCTTCCGCAGGCTTTTGAGGAACTCCCTGGTCATGAATCCTTGACCCTCTGATATGAGGACTCCATCTTTATTCATCAGGGAGGCCAGCATTGTATAGATGATTTCATGGACACCATACTTGAGCAGAGTCACTTGGTCATTCAAGTCAAGGTTAATGAAACCAGGGATGTTTTTGGCATATTCTGTGATCTCTTGAACGGCTTCCACGGATTGAAACTGGCACCCTTGGAAAATGCGGATGGCCACCTCTTTGCTCTGCTCCTGCAAAGGGGTGATGTGTTTGAACTTGATTTTATCTTCTCCCATCATTAAGGAATTCATGTCGTAGATGACAAATGGCTGCAAATGAAAAAGAAGAAAGTGGCTGAGTTGGTGATTCCTTGTTCTGGGAGAACACCACCCTAGTCCAGAGACCATAGATGTATTGCTTTGCTGAGTAAAACTGTGAAGGCTAAAGGGACTTAATCAGGAGAAAGGGCTCTTCCTATTCATCAGTGTGATCTGCTGGGGTCAAACATTCCATTGACGCTTTTCCTTCAACTTATACCACCACTGTGTTATTCTGGAACTGGCTAATAGCTTGGATTTGTTAGATTTTTAAAATGACAAAAAGTCTACTGTTTTCTTGAATTTCTTTTTTTTAAGATTTATTTATTATGTATACAACATTCTACCTCCATG
>LOJH01009036.1:0-12330 GCA_001685095.1 Ellobius talpinus
TCACCCCCCATCCACTCCTCAGAGCAGGTAAGGCCTTCCTGCTTAGTCAGCTCTGTCCCATCACTTCGTTGAGGCAGGACCAAAGCCCTCGAACATTTTCTTTTAAGTTTTTTTTTTACTCTTTATGTGTAAGTGTTTGATTTTGTGTAGATGTGTACATTGTATGCATGCAGTGCCCGCCATATGTATGCAATGCAGTGCTCAAGGAGGCCAGAAGAGAGCGTTAGATTCCCTGGAACTGGAGTTACAAACAATTGTGAGCCATCAAGTGGGTGCTGGCAATAGAACCTGGGTCCTCTGCAAGAGCAGCCAGTGCTCTTACCTACTGAGCCATCCCTCCAGCCCCATGACCTTGAACTCCAGATCGTCCTGCCTTAGCCTCTTGATGCCAACATGGTAGACATATTTTACCATCCATAGCTTGATGTTGTTTTTCTGTAATGGATTAATTGCATCTTCAGTGTTTAAAGGTGCCATATCCCACCTACTGGGGAATGTTTACTTTTGAATAATGCCTTTATTGAGATGCAGTTTAGGACTGGATGAGTTCCTTGTTTAATGTGCGTGCTTTAGGAATTTGAGTGCATCCATTATTTTAAACCGTGGCAAATACATACAAAATCCACATTTATAATATTTTTTAAAGGCTGGGCATGGTGGCATATGCTATTAATCCCAGCACTCAAGAGGCAGAGTTAGGCAGATCTCTAGTTTGAAGTCAACCTGGTCCACAAAGCTAGTTCTAGACCAGCCAGGGCTATACAGTAAAACCCTGTCTCAAAAAAAAAGAGGAAATGAGTTGACGAGATAGCCTTCAATCAGTAAAATGCTTGCAACCTTGCAAGCAAAGTCCTAAATTTGATTCATCAGAACCCATAGAAAAATGCCAGGTTTGTGGCACACACTTGTAATCCCAGTCCTGGGGAGTGGAGACAGGAGGATCCCTGTGGCTCAGGGCCCAGTTAGAGCAGCCTGGCTGCTTAACTCCAGGCTGCTGAAAAACCTGTTTCCAAGGCATCGCTGGTGTTTGTAAGGATGGCTTCTGAGGGCATGCGCCCTCCAAATGCCTCCGTACATGTATGTGTCTGTGCATGTGCTTGCATGTCCGCACGCACACACATACACACAAACATTTTAACCGTTTTCAAGTATAAATTTATTAAAACTAATTACATCTAGGGCATTGTGCAGTTGTGGCCACTGTGATTTGTCAGGCCGTTCTATGGCCTCAAGCAGAAGCTGTAGCCATTAGGCAATAACTCCCACGCTCCCTGCCCGTCTGCCAACCTCTGCTCTACTTTCTGTTTCTAGTTCTGCCGAGTCAGGGACTGTGACATGAATGGAGTTACGTAATGGGTGACTCTTGTGGGTTTCCCCCCACACACTAGAGTTTATTTTTCTTTGAGGCAGGATCTTACTCTGTAGCCCAGGGTAGCCTTAAACTCTTAACTTCCCAAAGCAGGATGATTGTAAGATTCACCCTGACCCAGCCCAGCTGTGCTGCTTCCCTTTTTGTGGCTGATAACATTCATTGTGTGGGTAGATGGTGCAGGCTACGTCGTAAAGCAGGAAAGCTGGGAATGTCCATGCACGTGTTTTCATGTGGGTGCCGGTTGCTGCTTCTGGATGGCAGGTGTCCCTGGGTGGGACTTCGTGTCGCAGAGTAGCAGAGTGACTGTATTGAGCCTGATCTGCTGTTCAGTGGCTGCACCTTGGTGCATTCCAGCCTGCAGTTTGGAAGAACACCCATGCTTCCATGCCTTCTGCCCACTTTTCAGAACTGTAAATCAAAAACATACTGGCTTTGGGGAATTACAGCTGCCTGCCTGCTACGGAGCAGCGCTCGCCCCAGAGTGTATAGAGCCTCCTCCCCCTTTCCAGATGGATCTCACATTGCTCAGACTGGTCTGGAACCCCTAGAATTTCCTATGTAGCTGAGGATGACCTTAAATTTCGAGTCCTCTGCCTCCCCCACCTGAGCGCTGGGATGGCAGGCTAATCCTACAATACTCAGTTCTATGCAGAGCTGGGGAGAGAATCCAGGGCTTTGTGTGTGCGAGGCAAGTGATCTGCCAGCAGAGCCCTGGGAGAGTGCGGCCTTTCCATTTCACCAGTGGCAGTGTTGTACTTGGAGTGAGCTTCAGAGGAGCAGCTGGCCCTGCTGAGGAACGGCCCCGCCCCTCATTGTGCAAAGCAGGCCCTAGAGAACACTGCTGTCCCCAAGCTGGTGTTTGTTTTGAGAAAGGGTCTCACTATGTAGCCTGGTTGACCTGGAACTTTCCAAGTAGACCAGTTAAGCCTCTTCAGCCTCCAGAGTGCTGGGATTACATGTGTCCTACGTCACACCCAGCTCCAGACCTGGTTTCCTTTCTTGACAAATCAGATTTGATGGCAGTTCCACTTCCTGGAACTCACTCAGGTACAGGTGTGAGCTTTCGGGGTTCTTAGAAAACCCAGGCGTGGGGGCACATGCCTGTCATTCTAGCCCTTGGGAGATAGAGGAAGGAGGAGGATCAGGAGTTCAAGGCCAGCCTCAGCTACCTAGTGAGTTTGAGTTCAAATTAGACTACATGAGACCCTGTCTCAAAAAAGAAAGACTGTGTGTGAACTACCCCTGTGGTTTTACCTCGAAACATGTTCAAGGTTTGCATCTGTCAGTCTGTCTGAACCATGGTCCTGTTCCTGCTCTGCCTGGACACCTATCTGACCCTCCCTGGGCCTGCGGGCTGCCCTACCCATCTTGGCACCACCGTGAAGTAACGGCCAAATAATGGTTGAGAGATGTCTTGACGTCTCCTCCATGAGGAAGAAGTTACCTGGATTTTTGTTCATCTGCAGCAATGTTTAGCCCTGCAGGGGTTGTCTTGTCTATAGAGAGGGGAGACCTCAGGGAAGCTTTCCCAGCCTTTTCTGCCTGGTGTGACTCTCCTGAGGTGTAACGTGATCCATGGCTCAGGGGTGGGTATCTCACTCAGACCATGTTCTCTCAACTCCAGTACTTGGAATCTGTGAGGCCGCTGATGAAGGAAGGAGACTTCCAACGCATGACAGTGCTGGCCGAGGATTTTGCTGTCAATCTTGGACCCAAATTGCAGTGGTATTTGAAGCTAAAATCCTGGTGGGCCACAAATTATGTAAGTATTTCTGCACATAAATCTTTTCTCATAGATCTTTTCTCAGTGAGCTATTTCAGTGTGGAAGTTCCTGTTTGGGTACCAGGGCTCACGGAGTATGACAGTAGCTGAGGGCAGCCATACTCATCCCTAAGAACTGTGCACAGAGCTGCTGGCTGCCTTTCCCTTGCGCAGAGGATCCTGAGTAGCCTTTGCAGCCCCCTCAGGGCAGGGAGCTGCTTTGCCCTTGAGCCTCTAGTCCTCACCTGGCAGGTCACTAAAGGCTGTTCCTCCCGTGGTGGCCCTGCCACCTTGCCTCTTTCTCTGGTACCTTTTACATCCCAGAGTATCATACCCCTCTGAGTTCCTGGTCAGGGTTCAGATGATGCTGACGGTGGCAGCTGTCTGCTGGGAACAGCTGTATGCTGTTGGGCAGAGCCTGTTTAGGGGTGTGAAACCAAGAGGGGGAAGCCACATATAAGGAATAACTTTCGTGGGAGGCAAAGGATTGAAAATAACCTCTAGTGAGCCAGACACAGTGGTACACGCCTATAATCCCAGCACTCAGAAGGCAGAGGCAGGAGGATTGTGGACTCACACAGTGACCGCACAGTGAGACCTTATCTCAAGAAAAACTCTTAAATTTAAAAAAAGTATTTTTATTTATGTATAGGTGCGTAGGTGAGTTTATATGTATTACATGCATGTAGTTGCCTGTGGAAACTAGAGGGAATTGGATCCCCTGGAACTGGAGTTTCAGGTAGTTACGAGCTACCCAACATGGGTTCTGAGAACCATACTTGGGTTCTCTGCAAGATCAGAACACACTCTTAACTACTGAGCCATCTCTCTAGTCCCTCAAACAAAATCGTAAGGGCTGGAAAGGACACGCAGCTGAGAGAGTCCTTGATTATGGTGAACAATGCCCTGGGTTCAGTTCCCAGCACTCGCCTGTTTTGGTGGCAGACACTATTCACAGAGCTTCGGAGAGAGGCAGGAAGATCAAAGTCCAAGGTCATCTGTGGTTATATAGAGTTCAGGGCGAGCCTGGAATGCATGAGACCTTGCTTCAAAAAACCAAAACAACAACAACATCAACAAAAACAAGAGGCCATAGAGATGACTCAGCAGTTTAGAGCGCTTGTTCTTGTAGAGGACCTGGGTTTGATTCCCAGCACCCACATGATAACTCACAATCATCTATAACCCCAGTGCCAGGGGATCCAACATCCTCTTCTGACCTCAATAGGTACCAGGCACACACATGCTGCACAGAACATATATGCAGGCAAACACACACATGAAAAAAAATCCTAGCTGGATACGGTGGTGCATGCCTTTAATCCCAGTACTCAGGAGGCAGAGGCAGGTGGATCTCTTGAGTGCGAGGCCAGCCTGGTCTACAGAGGGAGTTCCAGGACAGCCAGGGCTCCATGTCTCAATAAAGAAAAAAACAATGTAAAACCCACAAATAATAGACAAAAACAAACAGAGAAAGTAGGTAAAAAGAAGCAGAGATAAGGATCAGACAGAACCAGGCACTGAGCCTGCGAGGGCAGGACTCCACAAGACTCCCAGGCCATAAGGGGCTGTCATGTTCTGATTTTAATCATAGGCCAGCTGGACTGCTGCACACCTAGACTCTTGTGTGTGCCCTTTCCCAGATGTGCACCCAAACACAATGCTCAACATGGATCGCGAATGGGCATTTGCTGGGTGGCATTGCAATGGGCACTCTGGAGAGTAAAGATAACACAGGCCGGCCTCTGACTTATTGCTGTGGCTCTGGGACATACCCAGGCATCAGGAAGGGAAAGATGGGAGATTTGGGGTCATCTGTGTTATTTTTTATTTCTGCAATGCTGGGGATGGGACCCGAGGCCTGGGTCAGACAAGCGTGTACCACTGCATCCCGCTTTCAGCCAGGGCACTTTAGCAGTTATGCTTTCGGTCTCATGTGGCTCCCAGGCTAGCCTGAAACTTGCTGTGTCTTAAACTTGCTATAGTCTGGAATTCCCCATCCCCCTGCCTGTGTGTGCATCAGTGTACAGTTCTGTGCCCAGTTCTGTGCAGTGCTGGGGAGCAAGCATTCTAGCAGCTGAACTACATCCCCAGCCCGGACCTTTTTTAGTGACTGTAAAATGATGGTCTGCTATCTAGCTAGGTCCCCCTTAAGACCGGTGTGTTTCTCAACTCCATGTGTCCTCTCTGCTTAAGACAGCTTTGTTTTGGAGCCTGTCATATGCTGGAATCTTCCAGAAAGTTGTGTGTACTTCTGAAGGCAGCTCATGGCTTCTGCTCAGCACTCTGTCTTGTGTTTACTCCGTAGGTGAGCGACTGGTGGGAGGAGTACATCTACCTGCGGGGCCGAGGGCCGCTAATGGTCAACAGCAACTACTACGCTATGGTGAGTGGGTCTTCCGTCCCGCTGCAGCCAAGGCACCTTCGTCGTGCTGGACAGTGCTGCTAGCCGCCTGGGAAAGCTTCGGATGGATTCCTCTCCTCTTGCTCCTGCCTCTGTTGTCCATGACTTCATGTTATGTAAAGATCCCACCCGGGGCCCATGTGTTAGATCCCCCTGTGCCTGTGGGATCCCTGTGCTCTACCCAACAGTACAAACACCTTTGTATTGCAAAGCACATTCACAGCAAATAGCACTTGCTTAGTAAGCCCTGTCTGGTCTTGAACCTGGTAGAAAAGGTGTACACCACCATGCCCAGCAAAATCCTGCTGGCATTTAATAGCCCCAGAACGGATGGAGGCTGGGGTTGTACTAGAACAATAACAAATTTAGAGCATGTCTGGCCAGCACTGGGGAGCTGGAGACGGGGATCAGGAGTTCAGGGTCATCCTTGGCTACGTATGGAGTTCAAGGCCTTCCTTGGGGCTAGAAAGATGGCAGGTTCAGAGCACTTGATGCTCTTCCAAAGGACCCAGGTTTGGTTCCCAGCATACATGTTAGGTGGTTCATACCATCTGTAATTCCAGTTGCAGGGTATCTGATGTCCTCTTCTGGTCTCTCTGGGCACCTGCACACACGTATACTTAACCACACAGATATAAAGAAAAAACAAATTAAATCTGCCAAAACCCACAAATGGACCTGAAATAATAACAAAACTGTCCAAATATGAGAAAATCAAATAACAATTTATTAAGTTATAAAGTCAGGCATAGTGACACATGCCTTTAATCCTCGCTCTCAGGAACCTGAGCATATAATATAACCTGGTCTCCAAAAACCAGAACCTAAAGCAAATATAGAAAGCAGAGCTGTTGTGGTAACTGAGCAGAGCTGTAGAAACACCTTGGTGTCATGGAGGCCTCCACCATGCGCACAAATCACCATGCCATCCCCATGAGTACTCTCTGCTGTCACCCCCTCCCAGGAGATGCTGTACATCACCCCAACCCACATTCAGGCGGCAAGAGCCGGCAACACTATCCACGCCATGCTGCTGTATCGTCGCAAGCTGGACCGTGAGGAGCTCAAGCCCGTATGTAAACTTTCCTTTCAGATCTTTAGAGAGGTGGCTCAGGTGACAAACTGCTAGTGACACCCAGCCAGATGCATTGGTGTACGGGTTGGAATCCCAGCACTGGGACCAGAGACAGGCAGATAACTGGGGCTCACTAACAGGCCTAATCAGTGAGCTCCAGGTTCAGTGAGAGACTTGAGATGGCTGAGTCCTTGTGTTCAGTTCCTGGGGGGATGAGAGGTGTGCTGGTGAACTGCTCAAGAGAATCGTTTCTTTCATAACCTCTGGTGGTTTGTTTGTCTGAAAGGAACTGTAGTACCCTGGCACGGCTTAGCAAGTCCCTCAGGTGCTATCCCAGGGGACTACTGGAGATGAAGTCAGACTGGGCAGTATGCACAGGAAATAGCATTTTAATCAGCTCCATTTAAAGTTTTCCTGTGGGATTTTTGCCTTTTGGTTTTAAACACATTTTTGTTACAGATTCGTCTTCTGGGAAACACGATTCCGCTCTGCTCTGCCCAGTGGGAGCGACTCTTCAACACCTCCCGTATACCCGGGGAGGAGACAGGTGGGTGGTGCTCACCAGGGCTCCCCCGGGACCCAGAGTTAGTCATTCTGCTGCTCAGAACCAGGAAACATTAGGGAACATTGGGGGTAGGATAATCTGCAGGGTGTCGGGGTAGGAGGATCCACAGGGTATGGGGGCAGGAGGATCTGCAGGGTGTCCCCTGAGAGCTTCTGTTTCTGAATGTTCCTCTTCTTGGATTCCCTTTCTCTTTTTGTCGTTGGTCATGGTTTGGGAACAGGATCTCATGGGTTTCAGGATAGACTAAAACAATATATAGTTGAAGATGACCTTGAGTTTCTGCTCCTCTTGCTCCCACTGGGATTATAGGCATGCGTCACCGTGTCTGGAGTATGTTGTGTAGGAATGGAACTGTGGGTTTCGTATACACTAAGACAAGAGCACTAACAACTGAACGCCAGCTCCAGCCTGGATTTCCTTTGTCTTTACTAGGTCTAGACAGTGGGTCAGTTCCAGATTTTAATATTTCTTCAGTTCAGGGTTCCATTCACGGACATTTTCCCCAGACCTGCTGGAATATTCTCTTGGACATCTTCCTCTGGCCCACATGCCAGGTTTACTGTAAAATACTCATGACTGAGGAGCTGGATCATTGCCCAGCTTCTTGCTTTTGGCCTTCTGGTCTGGGAAGTATGGTTATATAATCTGCCTTCTAACCTACGACATCCTTGGAAAAGAGGGAGAATGGATACCAGCTGGTACCATGCAGGCCTGCAGGGTTCAAGTGCACAGTATTGGTCACCTTATAACACTGTGACGAAATACCTGAGGAAAAACCACTTGGGGAAGATTTAGTCTGCCTCATGGTTCCAGAGGCTGTATGTAGTCCATTGTTTCTGGGCGGTGGAAGAGCAAAGCATCATGGGATGCAGGGACATGTGAGGGAGCAGAGCACTTACCTTCTGTCAGCCAGGACACAAGCTGGAGAAGGGGACTGGAGTCAAGGATGCCCTTCAGGGCCTGCAAAATGACTCAGCATGTAAGTGTGCCTGTCCCCAAGTCTGGTACTTGTGTTTGATCCCAGGAACCCTTGTGGTGGAATGAGAGAACCTCCTCCCACAGGCTGTCCTCTGCCCTCTCCATGTGTACCGAGGCATGCCTGTCCTTACATGTTTGTATCCCTACACAAGATAAATGAAAATGAAAATTTGAAAGACCCTCTAAAAGATGCATGCCACAGAGGATGTCTTGAGGGAGTTGGTTCTTTTCTTCACTGTGTTGGAGTCAAGCTAGGCAGCAAATGCTTTTACCAGCTGGGCCATCTCACTGGCCCTGCCATGGTGTTTAACAGTAGTGATCATGAATTTTAAAATCCCAGCATTCAGGAGGCTGAAGCAGGTGGATCTCTGTGAGTTTGAGTCCAGCCTGGCCTACACAATAAGTTCTAGGTCAGCTAAGACAAAAGAGAAACAATAAATAATTTATTAAAATGGACTGCACCTAGTGGGGTCATATACGCCACATGCTAGTGTCCAGGGGACTTGCTTAGTTGTCCAATGTGTTTGCTTTCTTCTTTTGAGATAGGGTCTCGTATTCTAGAACCCCCCCATGTAGACCAGGCTGGCCTTGCATTCACAGAGATCCACCTGCCTCTGCCTCCTTAGTGTTGGGATTGAAGGTGTGCACTGCCATAACCAGCCTTTTGTTGTTAATCCTTTTAAAGTTTCTTCATTGTGTTTATTTGTGTGTATGATTGTGGGAGGGTCACAGCCACACTGCAGTGCTCATGTGCGGCTCAGATGACAGTACCGTGGGGCTGACTCACAACTTCTGCATTTACATGGGTTCTGGAGATCAAACCTGCATCACCAGGATTGTGCTGCAAGGGATTTTACCCACAAGTCATCTCCCTGTGTCCCCCCCGCCTTTTTTTTTGAGACAGGGTCTTATGTATCCGACGAGGCTAGCTTCTAACTTGATATATAGCTAAGACTGGCCTTGGACTACTGATTCTCCCAGGTGGTGCACCATCATGCCTGGCTGAAATATTTCATTGTTTTAAGATTTTTGCTTTTTATTTTTATGTGTCTGTCTCTTTAAATATATGTGTGAGGTGGCCAGAAGAGGGCACCAGATGCCCTGGAGCTGGAGATACAGGTGGTTATGAGCTACCTGATGTGGGTATTGTGAACTGATCTCTGGTCCTGTGGAAGAGCAGCAAGTGCTCTTAACCACTGAGCCATCCCTCCATCCCCTAAAACAGCTTTCATGCTGGAAATTTCCACTTTCTTCATCAGAACATTTTCCAGGGTGTCATCTTATAGAACCACGTGGCCTGGGTGCTTTGGACTCGTAAGCTCTGTGGGAACCGGGTGTTCATTCATAGGGGAGACTGCTGTATTATTTCCCTCTGTGATAAAATACCTGTCCAAAGCAGCCTATAGAAAGGTGTATTGGGAGCTGATGGTTCCAGAGACATTGAATCCATCCCTATCATCCAGGGGAGCATGGCAGCAGGCAGGCATGGCGCTGGAGCAGGAAACAGAGGAAACCACTGGGGAGAGTAGGAAGGCTTGCGCCCATCCCAAAGGACACTCTAATCCTTCTCAGGGAACCAAGTAGTCAAATGCCCGTGACTTTTGGGAAACATCCATTCAAACTACCGTGTCTGCCAACCTTGTTTCATAGACGAGGAAACCAAGATGTGGGATTGGTTGAGTCAAAGACTGACTCAGTTTGGAATCAAGGGCCACACACCTGTGATCCTAGCACTTAGGAGGTAGAGGGCAGAGGATCGGGAGTCCAGGCTTGTGGCTGGCTATCTGTATAGGGAGTTGGAGTCCAACCTGGGCTAGCTACATGAGATCCTCTTTCAAAAAGCCAAACCCTCAGCTTTGAGGCTTTCACCAAGGCCTTCTGACTTGCTGTCTCTCCCTTTGTGTCCTCACCACCTCAGACACCATCCAGCACATCAAGGACAGCCGGCACATTGTCGTGTACCACAGGGGCCGCTACTTCAAAGTCTGGCTCTACCATGATGGGAGGCTGCTGAGGCCCCGAGAGCTGGAGCAACAGATGCAGTACATCCTGGATGACCCCTCAGAGCCGCAGCCCGGGGAAGCCAAGCTGGCCGCCCTCACAGCTGCAGACAGGTGCGTGGCCTTGCAAACCCTTCCTGGGTCTGGGCTTCACAGTGCTCTGATGAGCTCTTCCTGAACAGGGTCCATCCCACAGATACCGGCAGTAGCACCAAAGCAGCCAGAGCACTGTCATGGTGTCATGTCTCACTCCTGGATGTAAGTCACACAGGCGGTGGGATTCAGCACGTGACAGCAGGTCTGTAGCGGTAGGGACTAACACAAGGGCGCTTGGTGCAAGTAAAGGTGTAGCCTTTTGCGTGGGGCTATGGACATACTTGTTAATGGCCTCAGGCTTGCTGTGTGGCTGAAGCTGGTCTTAAAACTGGGTCCTCCTGCCTCCACCTGCTACATGCTTGGATAAAGTCCTGTACCACCAACATCCAGCTAACTTCCTTTATTTCTTGATTTCTCTTTCTGAGGCAAGTGCTCCACCACTGAGCTAGTCCCCAGCCAGGGAGACTTGCTTTGTATGTTGTATGTGTGTGAGTAGTGTACGTGCATGCAGGGGATCTTCAACTATTGCTCTCCTTTTTTGAGACAAGGTTGCTCCCGGAACCTGGAGCTCACTGATTGGCTATTCAGATATTCAGACAAACCAAAGTGCTCTAGGGATCCTCTTGGCTCCACCTCCTCAGTTCTAGGATGATGGCAAATGGCCACAGATCCTTCTGCCTCTGAGCTGGCTCTCCCTCTACCCCTCTTCAGTGAGTGTGTCTTTAAGGCCAGCTCCAGGAGATCCAAGGGGTCAGATCAGAGTCTCTGATTCACTGTGAGAAAGAGAAACTGCCCTGTGCCCTGCCTCGTGCAGAGTAAGGAGCAGGTGGAACAAGAAAGTGTGTGTGGGGGGGAATTTGTCTCTCTGAAGCTAAAGTAGGGGACATTTCACAAAAGACAGCCTTCCACAGAGCCCAGAGCTGCTCTGAAACTGCTGCAGCAGCCAAGGCCAGGGGCCAGACGCTTTAATCAGGAGTTGCTCTGGGCACTCAGGAGAAACAGAACTGTGTGCTATTTGGCGTTGGGAGCCTGGGACTAAGAAACCTTTTCCATCTCCTGCCTTGAGGGACACTGGGACATGTGGCATTTGTGGGTGTTAACACCAAAACTTTTCCGGAGTGTGGGGTGGAGGTGCACAATGGAGGTATAGCAGAAGGCCTGGAGGCTAAGGACCAAGTGAGGGACCCAGGAGCAATGGGAGGAAGCTCCTGCAGGGGTCTTTGAAGGGACGAGGGCCTCACACCAATATCAACTGTGTGGTGGGTACAGGATGGTCATCTTGGTAGTATCATGTGATCTGGGTTTAGGGCCAGATGGTTTCACTCCTTCCTTGCTCCAAAGTAGTTGTGGCCTGTTCTCTGTGCCTCAGTTTCCTCATCTGAAAGATGGGTTTATAGTGCTGAAGATATCTGTGGACTCATGTCTTCAGAGAGGCTCAAGGCAGAGACTGGTTCAAGACCAGATCCTTCAGCATTTGTTGTGGCTTCTGCAGGACAGGGAAGGGCACCCCTCCCTGGCAGCTGCAGACACAGGCTGGACTACATTCTGAGCATTTATTGTTGATTTAATCCAAATCCCATGGCTAGTCAACTTCTTTGGTATCTGTGTGTGCGTGCGTGTATGCTTGCGTGCATGCATCCATGCACATGCTCGAGTATGCACACTTTGGGTGTTGTTCAAGCACTAGCTATCCAAATTGATTTTGTAGACAGAGTTTCTCACCAGCCTGGAGCTTGTCAGTTTGGGTGGCCTGGCTGGCCAGTGAACCCTTAAGAATGTGACTTTGTCTCCCTAGGCCTGGGATTGTGAGCATGTACTGCCACACCTGGCTCTTTTACATGGGCTCTGGGGATGAAATTCAGGTTCTCATGCTGACAAGCAAGCACGGCTGTTCACTGAGCCATCTGCCCATCCAGGGCAACTTTCTTTTACATATATATATATTTGTAAAATATATTACATATATATTACATATATATTACATATATTACATATATTACATATATATTACATATATATATTTGTAAAATTTATTATGTATACAATATTCTGTCTGTGTGTATGTCTGCAGGCCAGAA
>LOJH01009036.1:12430-28882 GCA_001685095.1 Ellobius talpinus
GACCTTTGGAAGAGCAAGCAATGCTTTTAACCACTGAGCCATCTCTCCAGCCCCCAGGGCAACTTTCTTTAGATGCATTTATTTCTTGCCACAGAGTGCCCTGGGCAAAGTGTCGGCAGACCTATTTTGCACGTGGGAAAAATAAGCAGTCCCTGGATGCGGTGGAAAAGGCGGCATTCTTCGTGTCGTTGGACGAATCAGAGCAGGGTTACAGGGAGGAGGACCCGGAGGCATCCATAGACAGCTATGCCAAGTCTCTGCTGCACGGCAAATGTTTTGACAGGTACCCTCTCCCTTTAATCTCCAAGGTTGGTGGGGAATTGTGGGAGATGTCTCAGGTATGCTTTGGAGCAGCCTCCCCGCATCTGAACCCACCACAAAACTTGTCCTGTGAGGCTCTGCTTGCTTCCCACAATGCACTCGCCCATGCACAGACCAGGCCAGAAGGAGTTGAGATCCCTTCCTTTGCTCTCCCCACCACTCTTCTTAACTATGTGTCACTGGGCTCTCACAGTGCAGAGCAGGGTCAGTCCCGGGAGCTGGCCCTGGCCTTGGTTGTGGTTGCGCAGCTGCTGGGGTCCTCCTTCCTGGATCCCCTTTCCAGAGCTGTAAATTGAGGAGGCGCTTCCCAGGCCTGGCTGGAAGGGGCACGTGCTAGTCCGTGTTATAGTAGTCAGTGCCACTCTGGTCCCAGGACACACATGTTGCATTTTATCTCTGGTACAAGAAGAGATGAATGAATGACTGTGTCCCCTTTATTGTCACCTTCCTGGGGTGTAGAAACCTGGAGAACTCACTGTCAGGGGCGGGGAGAAGTCACTGGTCCATGCCAAAAGAAACACACATACAGCTTTTGGAGTTTGGTGTCTGTGTAAGGCTGGAAGCCATGATCATGCTTTCTTCTGTAGGTGGTTTGACAAGTCCCTCACATTTATTGTCTTCAAAAACAGCAAGATAGGCATGAACGCAGAGCACTCTTGGGCGGACGCGCCCATCGTGGGCCATCTGTGGGAGGTGAGCCACGCCCTTCTTACCTGTTGCTGAATATGGAAGGTGCATTGGGGAGCCCAGCCCAGACCCACTTGAACTTGGCTGTATTTGTCTGATTTTCTCTGTATCAGTTACATTTCTTGTCTGTGACCAAATAACCTGAGGAAGGGGGGAGAGGTTTCTTTCAGCTTAGGCTTTGATGGGCCCGGTGTGGCAGTGGAATGTGGGGGCTGCTCGCTTGCTTCCCAAGGCACCAGGAAGCAGGGCCCTGGCTGTAGAGCTCAAGGCCTGCTCCCAGTAACATACTCCTCCTAGAGTCCAGAGCATCCAAAGTAATGCTGCCGGCTGGGGAGCAGGTGTTAAAACACACAAGCCTGTGGGGAACTTCTTACATTCAAACCATAGCACATAGTGCTTTACTGGTGTTGGTACCATGTAGGAAATTACAGGCATTTGCGTCTTGGTTTCCTGGAACTTAATGGTCCTTGGGTATAGACACATGTGATGTCTCTTGATGAAACCAAAGCCACACAGTGACTCGGCTCACACAGCTTGGGTCATTCTGAAATAATACACTTACTAGTAGACTTCCTGGTTTTCCCACTTCCTCTAGTTTGAGGGCAAACAGAAAGACACATGTTAAAATCTGAGTGTGTGAGTGTGAGATGCTGGGGATTAAATCCAGGGCCTCACACATGCTAGGCAGGTATTCCACACCAAGTCTATAATCCTAGCCAATATTTTGGAGACCAGGTCTCACTAAATTAAACATGTTAGACTTGAACTCACTCAGTTGCCTAGGCTCAGACCTGGAATCCTCCTGCCTCAACCTGTTGAGTATCAGAGATTTATAGGCATTACCACCAGGCCTGACTTATAAGTTTTGGCTTATAAAATGGCAGTATACAAGTGGCCAGAGAGATGCTAGCAAGATAAAGCACTTGCCATGAAGGCCTGATGATCTGAGTTCAATCTCTGAATAGGAAGGTAGAAGCTGAATGGGTCATGCGTACACTCACACACATCAGAATAATTAATAATTGAGTGAAAAAATTTAAATTTAAAGAGATGTATCTTATTGAAAACTTGTGTTTCCATTTTTTGGTTTTGAGACAGGGTTTCTCTGTAAAACAGCCGTCATTGTCTTGAAACTCACTTTGTAGACCAGGCTGGACTCAAACTCACAGAGCTCCTACAGCCTCTGCCTCTCACGTGCTGGGATTACAAGCATGTACCACCACATCCCAACTTTTTGATGATTTATTTTTATTTTATGTGCATTGGTGTTTTGCCTAAATGTCTGTCTATGTGTGGGTGTCAGGTCCCCTGGAACTGCAGTTACAGATGGTTGTGAGCTGCACGTGGGTGCCTAGAATTGAACCCATGTCCTTTGGAAGAGCAGCCAGTGCTCTTAAACTGCTGAGTCTTCTCTCCAGCCCCAACTGGAAACATTTGTTTACTAAAATTATTAAAATCCCTTTAGGGTTACTTGAAGGCCACCACGTCTCTGCCCCTGCCCTCTCTCCCAACGCAGCTTTCAGATATACAGAGGAGGTGTGGGGATACATAACTGGCCCCCTAGTGCCCAGGAGACTGAGGTACGAGGGTCAAGCTTGAGGCCAGCTTGAACTACAAAACAGAGAGGCAGAGAAAAAGAAAAGGAGATTGTCCTTGGGACCAGGATGCAGAACTGACGTTTCTGCATTGGCTCCTCAGTCAAGTGTCTGTGTTTCAGAAATCAGAAGCACTTTAAATGCTGATGCAACTCCCAACAAAGTTTAAATTTTTAGATTTCAGACTAGAGATGTTCTCACCCTCTCTTCCTTCCTCTTTCAAGAGTCTCACCATTTTCTAATCCATGGCAATCCTCCTGCCTCAGCCTCCAGAGTGCTGCTGGGAGTACATCTGTGCGCTGCCACACGCAGCTAAGACTTTGCATCTTGGTTTCTTCTTGCAGTGCTGTACCCAGGATTTCTTTCCTGTGGTGCAAAATCAGCTACAGAGTGCATGCTGTGTCTTCCTGCTCGTGCACGTGCTCTGCCCTCCTTCTGGAGGGGGAAGGTCTTGTCCCCACCAGGCCGATGCCAGCAGAAGTGTGGACTCTGTCAGCCCAGAAGTACAGATGCCTCACCTCCATTAGCCCCCCCATGTCCGTGGGAAGCCCTGCACAGCCCAACAGAGGTTGTACCCATCAGAATATCCCAGGAACACATGCACAGAGCTATTGTTGGGTCATGGAGATCTCTGGGACCCAGGCAGCTTGCATAAGAGGACAAATGGTGGCATATGCATGTAATTCCAGCACTCAAGAGGCTGAGACAGGAGGATTACTGAAAACTTGAAGGCAATCAGAGCCACATAGTAAAACAGACAAACAAAACCCCAAAAGCATGAAAAAAAAAGATAAAGAAGAAAGAGAAGTCCATAAGATAGCCACATAGTCTCTCTGATTTTTAAGGTTTAGTGTATGTGCATATGAGTGCAGTACATGCAGCAGCCAAAAGGGGGCAGCAGATCAGTTGGAGCTGGAGTTACAGATGGCTGTGAGCTGGGAACCAGACCCTAAACTTCTGTCAGAGTAGTGAGCACAGAGGGCACTCTGCGGCTGAGTCATCTCCAACCCTCAGACTAATATTTTAAAGTAAGTCTGATCAAGATAAGGTTAAGGAAGGAAAATCTTTGGCCAAGGATACTAGTAGAATCAGCATTTAGTTTTCTGTCCACATGATGGAGTGACTAAGGCTCTTAAATGGAGCCCAGGAGCCTGGGAGAGTGCTGGGGACCCAGCTCTCATCCTGAAGGCACAGGGCCACATTGCCACAGGTCTGGTTCTGAGATGTGAAGCAGCATCCTGGGAAATGCCTACGCTTCTCCGGTATTACAGAGGACACCCAAAGGCTGTGCAGGTGGACGCTGGAGATGCTGAGGCCGTGACCTGCCGTGTGGTTTAGAGCCACAGTTTTACCCTCCCAGGGCCTGGCCTCTAGAAACCATACATCAGCTGTCTGGGAGCTTCCTGGTCTCTGCCAGTTTTTAAGATTTATTTTGTGCAGGTTGAATTGAAATGGGCACCCACCACCCACCCAGTTGGTGGGCACTGGGGAAGGTGCTGCCCTTGCTCCCAAGACTGGTCCCAGGTGTGTTCTATGCTGGGCATGGAGGAGACACTATACTCACTAGGGGTTTCTCTTCCTTTTCTGCTTCTTTCTCCTCAGTATGTCATGGCCACTGACATCTTCCAGTTGTGTTATGCAGAGGATGGACATTGTAGGGGAGACACCAACCTCAACATCCCCAAGCCCACCAGGCTACAGTGGGAAATCCCAGGAGAGGTACGTCCGCTGATCCAGAGACCATCATTCACCTGGGTGGAAGTGCTCAGTTTTCCTATGGTGCTCCTGAAGCGGTCCTGAGCTCTGTTGACAGAAAGCTGTTTGCCCAGAGTATGGGAAGGGCCTGGGCTGCTGAGGGAAATGGGGCTTCAGTTTCCGGCTCTGTTCGGATTCCAGCTGTGAAGTCACTGAGCTTTTGTGACTTCCTTGAAGATAGAGCTAAAAACATAAGTCACAGCTGGGCAGTGGTAGCACACATCTTTAATCCCAGCACTCAGGAGGCAGAGGCAGGCGGATCTATGTGAGTTCGAGGCTAGCCTGGTCTACAAAATGAGTTCCAGGATAGCCAGGGCTACACAGAGAAACCCTGTCTTGAAACAACAACAGCAACAACAACAAAAACCCTAAGTCATGTTGATTTGAAATCCTCTAAGTGGTTTGGTTTTTTTGTTTTTGTTTTTGAGACAGTCTCATGTAGCCCAGGCTAGACTGGAGCTTGCTGTGTCCCTAGGGACAGCCTTGAACTTCTGATGCTTCTACTTTTAACCTCTCACGTGCTGTGCTGGCAGGTGTTCACTACACCCTGGGTTTTCTGGCTGTAGGAATAGCACCCCAAACTTTGTACAAACTAGGCAAGCTCTCTACCTACTGAGCTACGCCTCTCCCCGCCCCGCTCCCAGATGTTTATAATTTTTAAAACTTAAAACATTATTGGCTCCCCAGATATATTTTTGGGCTGTGTAAAGGTGGCCTACTTCTGTCATCACAGCCCCTGTGCTGAGGCAGGAGAACTGCTAGGACCTTGTCTCAGAAAACAACATAAGATTCTGAGACGCAGTTTACACCTGTGAAATTTTATAAGCGTAAGTAATATTTTTTAAAGGACAATAAAGGATTTTTTTTATAGGAGCCCTGGGAAGAAGGGATGTTAGGGTGGGAATTTCTGGTCCCAAGAAGTACTTTTTTTATGTAGTAAAGTTCTAGATCCAGTGTTCTGAGGTCCCAGGGCAGTATGGGATCCATGGAAAAACATGACCTCTGCGGAGAGCCTGGCCCAGGGCTGGAACTGACTAGGCCATGGATTGCTCACTGGGTCTCTTCAACACACCGTATGTTAGAGGTATTGGATTCTTGGCAGAATTGAGAGGACGATGCAGGTATTTCCCAGGTGCCACACAGTTTGGCTGCTCATCATCCCTACCAGGGTGGTCTGTCTCTGAAGCTTCCTGGCAAATCACCATATTCCTGTTTACACAGGGTCACCTGCGTGGCATAGGTTGTGTAGGTTTAGACAATCATGCAGTGTCATTTGTCCCCTGTCACAGCATCAGACAGCCATCACTGCTCTAAATAGTTCGTGGCTTCCACCTGCTAACCCCCTCCTGACCTCTGGCAAACACTGATCCCTTTATTGTCCTTTTAAAAATAATATTATTTCACACATGGAGACAATGTATTTTGATTATATCTATTCCTCCCTCCAACTCCCCTTGGGTCCTCCCTGACACATCTCCCTCTCAATTTCATGATGTCTTTATAAGTTTTACTTTTAATTATGCGTGTACATGCCCTTGTGGGTATGTGTCTGTGTGTAGAGCCACAAGTAGTTGTGAGTCACCTGATATGGATGCTGGGAACAGAACTTGAGTCCTCTGCAGAAGCAGTACACACTCTGAGCCACCTCTCCAGATTCTCTTCAAAATAATAACTACAATCCACTGAGTCCACTGGTGCTCCCAGTGTGCTCATGGGTATGGGCTGGCCACCAAAGCAGGGAACCTCCCATTGGTCTCACCCCTAAGGAAAAATGACATCACCACACCCAGCAGCCATGGGTACCAATAAAGCCTCGGCTCAGGCTGAGGCTGCATGAGCCTCTCCCTGCTCCTTGCTGCAGTGTTAACTGGCTGGATCTCCTTGCTGCAGTATTAACTGCCTTGATCTTGTGCAGGCAGCCACAGCTGCTGTGAGCTCATGAGTATACCAGTCCTGTTGCAGCCAGAAGACATGTTTTCATGTCCCCCTTTCCCAGAATATCTTCCTCAAAATGAGCTTGCTTTGTGCAGCAGACCTACAATTATTGAAGCTCCCTTGAGTCTCAGTTGTGGGAAGCCTTTCCCTGTGGAGACCCCAATGGCAAATCAAAGTATGGTCCCACCAAAGTCTGAGTTTATTGGGCTTGCTCATGGAGCCTGGGTGAGCGTTGCTTCCAGGAGCCTATGACCCCAAGAGCAGCCGCGCCAGAAGATGGTCTGACTCAGTTTGCATGATGGCTACCCCATCACCCCTCACATGGAGTTCTGCTTTCTGGTACCCTTCCATTACCCACATAGCCTAGCATTTTCCAGGGTGACAAGGCTACTTATGGTTGGGGTAGAATCACATACAAATGACTACGAGAAATGTGAGGGCAATCTGACTATGACATTGTCACCTAAGTGACCTCCAGTGTTAATTCATCTGATCTGGCTGGCTTGGCAGGTGTCCCCTTCCTCCATTGCTACTCCTGTTAGCCCCTCCTGAAGCTGCCCACCTCGTCAAAGAAAACCTTCCCCTTAAAGAGCGGGGCCATCGTCCTATCAAGGGCACAGAGTAGCTGCCCTCTCCTGCCAGACCCTCCAAACAAGTACCTGGGCATGGGAGAGGGGTTGCCTTGGAAGTTTCTTACACATAATGCTAGCCGCTCTGATGATGTTGCCTGTCGTGTGTGAAGGACTGTTCTGCACTCTACAGCAGTCTCATGTGCCACAGGGGCTCTGGTTTCTGACTGGGTTTCCCCACTGCTCCTGGGGTGAGATAGAGATGCTGTGCTTTTGCCTTACTGGGGCTTCCAGGTAGCCTTTCCAGAAAAATACCAGAGAATGTGCAATGCACATTTGCAAACTTGGTTCTGTCCTGCCCCGCCCTGTTCTGTCGTGCTTCCCCACTGAGTGGAGCCTCCTCTCCCTGCAGTGTCAGGAGGTCATAGAGACTTCCCTGAGCAGCGCCAGCCTTTTGGCAAATGACGTGGACCTGCATTCCTTCCCATTTGACACCTTTGGCAAAGGGTTGATCAAGAAGTGCCGGACAAGCCCCGATGCCTTCATCCAGCTGGCACTGCAGCTGGCACATTACAGGGTAAGAGAGGATCTGAGCTCATCGTGGGCACTTGGGGTCCTCACACACACATCTGGGCTGTTTCCCTAGTGGGCAAAGGAGGTATAAAGCACAGAATGACGAGCAGCTGACACCAAACACCAGCACCTCCTGCCCAGGTCTCTGAGGTACCGAGGCATGGAATGTCACACTGCTGACCACCCTTGGTTTATAGTGACATCCCGCTCAGGCATTCAGAGTTTGAGACGTCCACAAATGAACAGTTAAACCTTAGAGTAGGGGCTGGGGAGATGGCTCAGCAGTTTAGAGGACTTGGGTTCAATAGAAGCACTCACACATCAGCTCACAGTCATCTGTAACTCCAGTCCTCAGGGATCTAGTGTCCTCTTCTGTCCTCTGGACACCAGGCACATATGTGTTGCTCAGATGTACATGCAGGCAACACACCCAAACACATAACGATTAAATTTTAAATAGAGGGTCAGGGTGGGGGGCAGATTCCTCCTCCCAGCCCCGCTCCTGGCCACTTGTCCCTGTAGGTATAGATGGTCACTGCAGCTGTCAGCCCTGAACTGTGTTCCCTTCCTTCCTAGGACATGGGCAAGTTCTGCCTCACGTATGAGGCCTCCATGACTCGGCTCTTCCGAGAGGGTAGGACAGAGACCGTGCGCTCCTGCACCACAGAGTCCTGCAACTTCGTCATGGCTATGATGGACCCCACGAAAACGGTAAGGTCATGGCGGCAGAACACAGTGTGGTGCGTGCTTTCTTGGAAGACCCTAGGAGCTGACAATGAGGCTCTCTAGCCCTTCCGTATGCACCCTTCCATCCGTCTCCCTCCTCCCTCTCCCCTCCTTCCTGTCTCTCCCCAGCGCCTCATGCAAAGAAACAGAAAGCATTTAAGAAGCTCAGTGGGGACATGTACAAACAAAGTGTTGTCTACTGAGCTTTTGGGAATGAGTATTTGTCCTGAGAACCGTCACATGAGGATGGGCATAGCGCAGGAATAGGAAACAGACATCCATCACTGGTGTCAGTGGACTTTGACTCTGGGATCTTCCGAGCCTGTTGCTCGCTCTGCCAGGCAAAGCTGGGACTTCCTGTGCTCTGCCTCTTAGGAGCCCTGTAGTAGCCTTGTGAGAATGAAGAAATAGATGCCAGACTCAGATGAATTCAGTCCACTGCTGGCCCCAGCTAGCACATGGCCACATTCAGAACTCGCCACATTCAGCTAGTTCCCCAAGCTCCCAGATAGGTGCTTGCCACCAACAGACAATGGGCTACAAGAGAGCCCCAACTAGGGCTCTCTTTCCTCTAGAAAAAAAAATGGCAGGTGCCATTTATCACTAGAACTTTCAATATGACCAGAGGCCGGGTCTTTGATAGGAGGGTCAGTGCCTTGACATACCTCCGTGTAAAGGGCACATGTTGCTCAGATGATGTTGTAATGTCCAGAAGAACCTAAAGCAGTGTATGTGATTGTGGCGTGTGTGTGTATGCATGTATGTATGTATATATGTGTGGTGTGCATATGTGAGTGTAAACGGAGGCCAGAAGTCAGTGTTAGTGTCTTCCTCCTCATTCTCAGCCTCTTATTTTGAGATGAGGTCTCTCACTGAGTCTGGAGCTTGCTATTTTGGCTAGACTGGCTGGTCAGCAAGCCCTGAGGAATGAGCTTTGGTTCTTGTGCTTTTGTGCAGCAAGCACATGACTTCAGTTCCCTGAAGCATCCCACTTGGGTCACAGTGAAGCCCTCACAGTACCATTTTAGCAGAATTGCCAAGCAGGGTTAGTATTCATCTTCTGTGACAAAATAAACTGAGGGACAGCTGGGCTTTGGCTACCTCACGGAGGTGTGTACACACCAGACACCCACATAGGGTGCCTCTCCAACAACCAGCTGCCCCGGCAGCTCTTTTGAAACAAGCATCTGGGAAGGGATAGTGGGCTGGTGGAGCTCTGTCACGGCATCATGGTCACGGAACCCTGGCACATCCCACAGCCTTTTACAGACCACTGAAGAGAAAGTGGTCCGGTGCACAACAGAACCATGCAAAGCATATCCTTGTCCTGTTGACCCTTAGGTGGAGCAGAGGCTCAAGCTGTTCAAGATAGCTTGCGAGAAGCACCAGCACCTGTACCGCCTCGCCATGACTGGCGCCGGCATCGACCGTCACCTCTTCTGCCTCTATGTGGTGTCCAAGTATCTGGCAGTTGACTCTCCTTTCTTGAAGGAGGTAAGCCGCCTCCCGGGGCTGCACACTCAGCCTGCTTGCCAGAAACATCTTAGTATTGCTCCAGCCTTGCGCATCAGCATGGGTGAAAGGGCAATAGGCCTGTGGAGATGCAAGCTGCAACTTTGGTACCATGTTTCTTCAGCAGCTTGGAAAGGCTGATGTGGGCCCTCCTGGCAGCAGCAACAGGAGCTGAGTGCTGGTGAAATATGGGAAATAATCAGGAAGAGATGAGCACTGAATGTCTGTCAACTTTGTTCCCTGTGTATGTGAATCTGTGTGCACTCATGTGAGCAAGGGTGCATGCGGAAGCCAGAAGAGGACATTAGCTATTTTTAGCATCGCCATCCACCTTACTCCCTTGAGAACTGAACCTCCAGGGTCAGCTCACCAATTTTTTTGGCAAGACTGGCAGCCAGTAGTACCGTATAGTACCGTTTCTGCCCACACCCAGCACTGGGTTTGCTGGTATCCGTACTGCTCCGTTTGTTGTTGTTGTTGGTGTTTGTTTTCTCCATGATGCTAGGGATCTGAACTTGGATCTTCATGCTTGCACAGGAAACATTCTTACCCACGGAGCCATTTCCCAGCCCCTCATTTTTGTTTTATTGTTTTGTGTATATGACTATTCTACCCATGTGTATATCTGTGTACTGTGCTTAGTGTTTGTGGAAGGCATTGGGTCCCCTGGAACTGAAGTTACAGATGGTTGTCAGCCGCCATATGGGTGCTAAGGACAGAGGTCCTTTGGGAGAGCAGCCAGTGCTCTTAACCTCGGAGCCATCTCTCCAGCTGTCTTTTTTTGTTTTGAGGCAGGATCTCACTATATAGCCCTGGCTATCTTGGAACTCAGTGTGTAGACCAGGCTACCCTTGAGCTTACAGAGATGCACCTGCCTCTGCCTCCCAGGTGCTGGGATTAAAGGTATGTACTACCACACCTGGCTTCATCTTTGTTCTTAATATTTGTGAGTTTAAAATTTTTTTAAAGTTTGAGATATAGGCTCACCATATTGGCCAATCTGTTCGCAAATTCCTGTGTTCAAATGATTCTCCTGCCTCAGCATCCTAAGGTAGCCAGGACTAGTCATGTGCCGCTACACCCAAATTTTTAAAACTTAGTGTTTTTGTTGTTGTTGTTGTAATTATTTTTGGGGGGTTGTTGGTTTTTTTGTTTTGAGATAACATCTCTACTGCCTCAAACACACTGTGTAGCCGAGGTAGCCTGGAACTGTAGACCTCTTTGCCTCCACCTCCTAAGAGCTAGAATTATTGGTGTTCAGCCTGGTTTTTCTGTTCTATTGAGACAGGATCTCACTTTGTAGCCTAGGCTAGCCTTAAATAGCAATCTTCCTGCCTCAGCCTCTTGAATGTTGGGATTACAGGTATGTATCACCATACTGACTTTCAATAGTGACTGAATAACCCTTGGAAAATCTGTAAGTGGGCTCATTGAAGCTGTCCCAGATCCCACTGACAGTCCTCCACCTCCCGAATGAGAGGTGGTTTGGTCAACTGGAGTGGCTTCCTGCTCACACACTTTAATCTTTGTGCAGCCTTCAGGGTCTTTCCTTGTCTCCCTGTTGGGTCCTCAGGCAATGAAGAGGAGGGGTGTTCTATACTGCTTTCTGCTGCTGTCATTAAACACTCTGAGCACTTGCCACTTGGGGAGGAGTGAGTTTATCTGGCTACATTTTTAGGTCACAGCCCATCATGAGGGAAGTCAGGGCTGGAACTTAAGCAGAAAGCATGGAGGAACACTCCTTGCTGGCTTGTGAACAGGCTCACATCTAGTTAGCTTTCTCTAAAAATAAAATGTTACATTTATGCGTGTTTTGCCTGTGTGTACATGTCTGTGCATCACGTGTGTTATAGACAGTTGTGAACCACCATGTGGGTGCTAGGAATCAAACGTGGGTCCTCTGCAAGATCCATGTCTCCTGCCCTCTCCAACTAGAGAGTAGGAGCTCCTTGTACAGCTCAAGATACCCTGTCCAGGGAGCAGAGCCACCTCCAATGAGCTGGACCTTCCTGCATCATTTAGGACAGTCCTCCACAGACATGTCCACAAATCAACCTGACACAGTTCCTTAGTTGAGAATGCTTTATGTTTTCCCCTGGCTATGTCAAGTTCCAGTCACTGCTCACTAGGAGAAAAGGGTGGGAAAGTGTCATTCAGGCATTTCTTGCTTTGTCACAGGTTTTATCTGAGCCATGGAGGTTATCCACAAGCCAGACTCCTCAGCAGCAGGTGGAGCTGTTTGACTTTGAGAAAAATCCCGAGTATGTGTCCTGTGGAGGTGGATTTGGGCCGGTAAGTGCAGCCAAACTCACTCACTAACTTCAAGCCCATCCCGTTTCCTCAGATCCACTTACTACATCGTCTAGGCTGGTCTTGAACCCACTACGTCAGCCTCTTTAGTGCTGGGATCCAGCAGTGAGGCCCCACTGCTGCCCAGTTTATATTAAGAACATGAAGTCCCCATACACATGATCTCATTTCCTAGTGATGAAACTGACCTCTGTCTCTGCAGGTTGCTGATGATGGCTATGGTGTTTCATACATTATCGTGGGAGAGAATTTCATCCACTTTCACATTTCTTCCAAGTTCTCTAGCCCTGAGACAGTGAGTATACTGGGAACTCCTTTTTCCAGAAATGGGTTAATTTTCATTTTGGAAGGAGCACATCTTTACAGAAACATTCAGTTGAGGTATCAACATTTATTAGCTCATTTTCATGTAGATAAATTTCACTCATTTGAAAAGCGTATGTTTATTGTGTTTACCTACTTTCACTCGTTAGCAGTGGTCTTAAGTCTTTCGTGTATGTGTTTGTATGTGTTTCTGTCATTCTCTCTATTTTAAACTCTGTGAACAAGTTCTGGGCTCACATGAACTTGACACTGTCTGAGGGAGCCCCTGGGAACCTGTTTGATGTCTCTGCAGCATCAGCCATTATGCAGTCAATGCTACAAAAGCTTCCAGGCTGCCAATCCCCAGCAGACACAGAGTTCTTGAGAATGTGGTTCAGGAAGCCAGGTATGAGGTGCACACCTATAATCCTAGGAATCCTATACTCTTAGGAAGCTGAGGCATGAGGGTTGATAGTTCAAAGATAGCCTGGGATATAGAACAGAGTGACAGGGAGGCCTCAGATCTTATCCATGTGCCCACATAGCAAGTCACCTATGGGCTGTCTCCCTCTGGATGCTCAGGCTGCTTTCCTCACCCTTTCTGTCATTCCCTCAGAGTTCAGAGAGTGGGATGACAGGAGGCTGGACTCACCCAGGGACGGATGATAATGGGAGACTCTCTGCATTCCTTTTTAGTCCCCCCCCCGTGTGTGTGTGTGTGTGTGTGTGCGCGCGCGTGTGTGCGTGTGTGTGTGCGCGCGCTCACGTGCATGGGTTCAGAGAGCACTGGGTATCTATCCTTATCTTTATTCCCTGGGTCTCTCTATGAACTTGGAGCTACTGTTTGGGCCCAGGCTGTTTGATCAGCAGGTTTCCACAAATCTTGCTGCCTCTGCCCTAATACCCAGCTGGGTAAGAGGTGGTTAAGGCCATGCACTGCTTTTTCATGGGTGCTGGGGACCCAAACTCAGGTCCTCAGGTTTGCACAAGCATTTTGTCCACTGAGCCATCCCCCAGCTCCTTTCATTTGGCTTTTGAAGACTTGATGCAGTGCATGCTCCTGCCTCAGCCTCAGTTGCTGACGTGGTGCTCTGCTCTGCTTCCTTCAGGACTCTCACCGCTTCGGGAAGCACTTGAAAGACGCCATGGTGGACGTTATCACCTTGTTTGGCCTCACCACCAATTCCAGAAAGTAACCTCCTGAGCCGCATGGGAGGAAGACAGACTCTTGGGATCCAAACCAAATGAAGAATAGGTGTCGCTCCTGATTGTAGGACAGGCAGAAAATTGCTCTCCTAAGACTCAGTTTTCCTTCCAGAAGGTTTACCGCCTGTCTCCCTAGAACAACAGTAGGCCCCACTGTGAAGTGTGACCCTGCTACATCCAGAGATGCCCTGGCTCCTGGAATACTGGGCACAGTCCCCTGAAGTCTTTTGAATCAGCTCCTACTGGATGAAGAGATTAAAATGCTGGTGAATTCCTGGATTATTAGGGTTGTAACTTCACATGTGTTGGAGGAGACAAGACTTCCTTAGGGGTAACCTATAAATATCTGGGACTGGAGGGTGCCTGACTCCACCCAGGCAGTGCAAAGGTCACCTTGTCTTCGGAGCCAGTGGACGTAACAGCTAACACACACGTAATGCACTAATGGAATACTTGGGCCTGGGGATTAAGGTTTTGCCATGGGTGACAGCCGTCATCCCTTTGGGAGTCCACATTTCCAGGAAGGAGGACACCACCTCGTCAATGTCATCATTCTCACACGTCTTCAAAACCCAGTGCCTTAAAGATGGAAGCCCCTTGGTAAGCAGGGCATTAGAGACTTATTTGTGAAGTCTTTGGGTGGATATGTGAGGATGTGGCTTCCCCTCACGGTTTCCTACATAGGGACACCCGCCCCTAAGTAAGCACTTCCCCTACCCCGGAAGACCAGGTCCCTGGTGAGGCAGCAATGCTGGAGTCTCATTGCCTGCCAATTCCATTAAGCAGCAGAAAGAATAGGCATGTGTCAGCAGCGTGGAGCAAGGGATTTGGGAGTCAAACTCTATAGTTGGAGACCAGCTGGAGAATGTGGCTTGGTATATTTGGCAGCTGGTAGCAAGGAGGGTAGGACCCTGGTCACTGAGTCAGGAGCAGAACTGACAAAGGCAACCAGAAGACACACACCCTAGATATCAGTGGGATTACCTCTTAATCTCACCCAGTCTCAGTTCCATAGAAGATGAGGTCATTTTGGCAACAGACTCAGGGGTCTCAAGCGATGGGTGCTTTGTACCCAAATGCCATCCCTCAGTGGGAGTGCCTTTCTTGAAAACACCTGATGGACTGCAAGGCAATTCCACACCAAGTCTGTTGGACTTATGTAAACATAAGCATAATTGATCCCCGCCCCTTGCCACCCTGTCCTGACAAGCTTAGCTATCGGTGTTTGAAATCATGTATTTATTTTTCTGACCACTTCCAATGTGCCCTCTGGCCTGGCTGAATTCCTGCCTCTGTGCTAGCAGTAACACAGAAGTGAGGGTGGGGTGACCACCAGTGCCAAGAAGTGCAAGCAGAACAGCTTATACATGTCTTATGAATATGTGTGTATAGATTTTGTAATCTAAAAAAATTACACCTAAGAGGGCCAAAGATTTTTTTCCCCTTATAAACAGAACAAAAGGCAACATAAATACAAAAGCAGAAGCAAGCAGTATGTCAGAGCCTCCTAAGCTTTGCTGTTCCTGACCACTGACCACCTTTGTTAGCCCGAGGAGCCCTGCTAGTGCCCAGGTGTCACATTCCTCTCTCAGGTTTCCAGTCCTTGCTGCTCCTGAGCAGTTACCAATGCAGTTTTCTATGGGCTTTCACTGCGTGCTGAAAGGAGGTAAGACTATGATGTATTTAATTTAATGCGGAACAAACAGTCTTACCTACCGCAGCCAAGGTTTGAATTCGGTACCCTAATCTGTCCATTGCCTGTAAATACCATATGCTGTCTGGATATAAATCTTAGAAATGCATGTGTGAATGGATGTAGCTGACCATTAATAAAACATTAATCCTGTCTACTCCAGCATTTGCCCCTGTCTCCGGTGTCATACTAATCAGTGAGGGTTATATAACAAGTACTGGCCTCTGAGCAGGCAGTGTGGGGGACCCCACTGTGCATATACAGACAGATAGGTGGGTGGAGGGAGGGAGGGAGATAATAGGTAGATAGATATTGATAGATAATAAGTAGATAGGCTGGAAGGTTACTCAGAGGTTAAGGACACTTGCTGTTCTTGCAGGAGACACAAACTTGCTTTCCAGCATGCATATGGTGGCTTACAGCTACCTGTAACTCCAGTTCAGGGAATTAGACACCCTTTTCTGGCCTCCTCAGTCACTACACTCGCATGTATACGCGTGTGCAGACACACACACTCGCTCCCCCCCAAAAAACAATCTTGGGAGAGAGATGAGATGTCAAGCTAGGAGGCCCTTTTAGCACTGCTTACTGCTTCAGATTCCCTATACGCTAGTCACGCTTTTAATGCCAACTCTTGGGAAGCAGAGGCAGAGGCAGGCGGATCTCTTGAGTTCCTGGCCAGCCCTGGGCTACCTAGTGAGAACCTGACTTAAAAATCAAAAACCGGTGGAAATAATGTAAATACTGCACTCAAATACGAAATTCTCAAAAGAAAAATAAAAAAAGAAACACCACTTTGGGGGCCTCAGTTTCCCCACTGGGGGCAGGACTGTTTATTCCCTGGAGAATAGGTTCCTCCATCCAAGCACACAGAAAGGTCCTGCCCACCAGTCGCAGCCAAAGGCCTCGCCCATCATGCTCAGGCCCCGCCCACCACGGTGCAGAGCCCGCCCACCACAGGCCCCACCTACCACTACCTAGGCTCCTGTCAGCTTGGCCGAGGCCCCACCCACCACAGTCCTGGCCCCGCCCCGTCCCTAACGGTCAACGGCCCGCACAACCTGTCAGGGTCGAGGCCCCCTGGGTGGCCGCGTCGTGTCGCTGTTCTCGGGTCCCCACTACCATGGAGGACGCTCTGCTCGGAGCCATGACGGGCCCCGAAGACGAGCTGGGCGCCGAGCTGTTCGGCCCGGAGCGTGGGTTCACGGACGGACTGGCGCTGAGCCCCGCGACGGGTCCGGCCGAGCGGGATGAGCTGCCTGTGCTG
>LOJH01009037.1:8738-23202 GCA_001685095.1 Ellobius talpinus
CACACACACACACACACACACACACACACACACACTTAGGCTTCTGAGTCTGTCTTACAATCCAGGTCTAAAAGTGGTCAAGCGTTTGATGAAAGCAGTTATATATGCAGAAAAACTGGTTGAATCTTACCCTGTTAAATCTAGGAGTCAACAGATAATAGACAATGAATCCAACATTGACAGGTCATGTGTTGATTTTTCTAGCTTCATTGAGCAATGAATAAAATATTCCTTGACATGTATTATTACAAGATCTGCCAGCATTCCATTTACGGAACAAAGCTATGAAAAGTGAGTATTTTTGCATGTGTTCTGGGCCCCTCCCAGCTCCCCATGCAGCCTGAAGACAACAGAGTAAAGGAATTTATAAGAAGAGATCATAGGATGCGGAACTGGAAAGAAGAAAATAAAGCAGGAACTGATAGAAGTTGTTAGAAAGAAGTGTTATGTTTTCCTTTTTCCTTGGAGAAGGCATGGACTTTAACAACATTATGTATTTACAGGAAAGAGGATTTTGTCCATCCAATTATTCCTTTAAGAAAGCGTTTCTTGCTGGGTGTGCTGGTGTTGTAATCCTACAGTACCTGTAAAAAGCATTTCTTACTGGGTATGCTGGTGTTGTAATACTAAAGTACCTGTAATTTCATCACTGGGGAGGTTGAATCAAGAGGACTGTGAGTTTAGAATCATCTTGGCCTACCTGGTGAGTTCTAGGTCAGCCAAGGCTACATGGCAAGATGGTGTCCCAAAACAAACAAGAGCAACAAAAATAAATGGATAAATATATGAATAATGAACAAGAATATTGAGCATCTACTATATATTAGACATTATTCTAAATACCAGAGAAACAAAACATAAATCCCCATTCTTTACTAATTGTTCCATCTATGTGGGGAAAGAATAAATAAATGACAAATACCTTAACATTAAAATAATATTTTTCAGTTTTGTTGGAAGGTAGAACTTTCTTTTCATTTGGGAATACACGATGGCTAGAAAAGGCCTTCATGAGAACTGTGACATTTCAGTGAAGGCTAAATTGATAAGAATAAACCTGTTTTAGTTTGAATGCCGAATGTCCCATAAAGGTATTAAAGACATGTCTCAGTAGTGATGCTATTGGAAGATACTGGAAGCTCAGAGGTGAGCCCTAATGGGAGGTTTGCACTCATGGAAGTCTGTATATCAACTCCTTGGCTTCCTTTTATGGTGTGCAGTTTGCCCCACTGTGCCTCTTGCCATTGCCATCTGACACCTACACACTAAGATCCAATAGAGTGACTCTGCCCTATCATGGGTCAGAAATTGTGAGTTCAAATATACCTTTTCACTTTACACATTGATTATCTTAGGTATTTTTTTATATTGGCTAAAAGCTGAATTAACCAGAGCCAACCATGAAACCATATGAACACAGATCACCTGAACTAGAGGGAACTTGGCAGCTAGAATGCCCACTTCAATATTTAACCAGCTCCCCACTGACCAGGAGCAAGTATAAAGTAAGAATAAAAGTACAATATAAAAATCCATGTTTTATCCAATGGATGCGTTGGAAATACATAGACAGAAAACTCAGAGCTATTTGTATAAGTCTTGGTAGAAAGTAGCTCCTGTAATCTATGGTAAAAACTTATGTCAATAAAAGATGTGTGGTGGTTACTAAAAAAACATGAAAGAACGGTCACGGTGTGAGTGGCAGAGAAGAAGCGAGCTTGCAGAAGCCTAGAGATGATGCAACAACATCTAGAAGTAGACAAGTGCAGGATTCCAGGATGAGAGAAGACCAAGAAAGGCCTAATAAGTAGATGGCAGAACTGGGGTTCAAGGTGTTGAGCTTTCAGGTGGACACTAAACTCAGCATTAGATCCTCCTTTGAGACAAAGACAGATTGTGATGCAATTGCGAACAGCTTCAATGCATGAGCAAGGCTGGGCAATAAATAAGCAAGGAGAAGGGAGAAAGAACTCATAACTCACGTGCTGGAAGAGGGAGGGACTTACCATAGCTCACTGTGAGGACACAGCAGATGAACAGATCTGCCTCAGGCACCAGAGACAGAAGGTCAAACACTGCTGCTGTGTGAGTGGACAATGAGCAAAGCCCTGTCTTCAGGAAAGAGCCCAGCAGAGGAGAAGAGGATGCTGGGCTTGGGCTATGGAGATTGAGTGAAAGAAACTCCCTTGCAGGGCATCCTGGGGATCAGAAGGAGGGGGAAGATGGCCTGATGTGAGAAAAGAATTCTTACAGCATCATCCTGTGGTAGGGACAAGGTCGGACTGGAAGAAAAGTGTTCATCCTGTAGGGTTTAGAGAAGAAGAGACAAGTAGGTTTAGCCCCAAGGAGATGTCTGGCAAAAGGATGTAGAGCTCAGGGACTCTAAGGGTGGGGTGGCTCAGGCCAGGTCTGCAGCTTCTCTTTCAGGAGAAATACTGAGATTTTACCAAGTAGATTTATAAATAAATATTCTCTTTATTTAAAGTACTTTATTTATTTATTAGAAAAAAATGATACCTATGGTTACCCCTTTCCCCTTTCCCTTCTTATTGTAGTGTCTTAGGTAGAACAATGCAACACAAACCACAAAAGTAGTGTTCGTAAATCACACAAAATTCTGAGTAAAACAAAGAAGCTATTGTCTGATATTTATGGAGCGCTTACCACATATCTGGCACTGTGCTTCGTGCATTGTCTAAAACTCACAAGAATTCTTTAAGAACAGCAGTAGTTACATTGTTTTGTGGGGCGGGGGGATGCTGCAACAGACAATAGAGGAAGTTCGATAATTTGCATAGGATTTGCTAATAAATGATGGAGCCAAGATGTTACCTCAGTATGATTCTAATTGCTATAGCTGGTATCCCATCCTGCCTTTGTGCTAGGTGTACAATATGATGTCTAAATATCCCAATGGAGGATAAGTGCCAAATGATAGAAAAGAGGAAGAATGGAAGACAGAAGCAAGAAAGGATAGGGAATGGAAGAAAGGAAAGAGGGAGGCAAGGAGGGATGGGGGATAAAAAGAGCAGACATACCTGTGTTCTGGTGTGCTTGTGAACCCTCCTTAAAGGGCTCCATGTCTAGCTAGCTCCTAATGGAATATGCAGCACTTTGCGGCTGACTAAAAGTGCCTACTGGTAAAATACAGTAATCAGCTGCAGACTTTGAGGTGGCATCAGTTAAAAATAACTGCCAGCAGACTTGAATGACGGACAAACTAAATCCTTACACGGAAAAGGCGCGTCAAGGATGCCAGAACAATTGCTGGAGCTGAGACAAGCTGTACTCAACTACAGAGCAAACCAGACCTGCAGGGTGGCAAATGCAGCCACAGGTCTCCACCTTAGCTGGCAAAGTGAAGGGAACAAAAGGTGGGGGGAGCTAGCACCCCTGCTGTTCCTGGGTCAGCCTGTTTGATTAGCAGATTAAATGTGCCCTCTCAGACACACCAGGCCTGAGCATGGAACACAGTGGCCTAGACCTGGATGCTCAGAATTGTGGCATGTGTGACTGTTCCAACCTACACCCACAGTGCTGACCTGGCCTTCTGCTTAGGCAGGTAGTGGGAGCAAACTGAGGGACTGTAGGAAGCAAATGCTCTCAGGCCCAAGGATCCCTGAAGCATCAGGCAATAAAGTGAAAATTCATGAGACAGGTTAGGTATGTCAGTTTTTGAGGCTGAGGATGACCTGCTTCCACCTTCCACTAGGTTTCCAGGAACTTGACATTCCCGATGTTCTTGGGAAGGAGGAGTCTGCCTGTCCAGGGGGCTGCAAAAGTGTTGACTTAATCTCCAAAGTAGGTTTGGGAGCCAGACCTCCTGGTCACTCAATTTTATAGACATGGAAGTGGAAGCCTGAAGATGAGAGAACCTGCCCTGAATGTTTAAGTACAGTGTACGTGGAGGCCTGAGCATATCCAAGCACTGATGTGCTCACTCCCATGGCTTTCTGCTATCCGCCCAGGAAGCCTAGTCAGGAAGTGGTCTGTGCTGGCTAGTCTTAGGTCAGCTTGACACACAAACTAGAGGTATCCGAGAGGAGAGAAACTTAATAGAGAAAATGCCCCCATAAGATCTGGCTGTAAGTGATGGGGGACGGCCCAACCCATTGTGGGTGGTTCAATGCCTGGGCTTGTGGTCCTGAGTTCTATAAGAAGGGGGCTGAGCAAGCCATGGGGAGCAAGGCAGTAAGCCACATCCCTCTATGGCCTGTGCATAAGCTCCTGCTTCCAGGTTCCTTCCCTGTGTGAGTCCCTGTCTTCCTTTCTGTCCAGTACTAAGCTTTGCCTCTGGCTGATATGAACAGACCTTTTCTGAGAACTTGGGACAAGGAAGAATTCATCCTCAAAGATCAGAAATGAGCTAGCCAGGTGCCATGGAGGTGACTTCCTCTATACCTGAAGCCACTGTTTTTGGCTGAAGTGATGGGATCAAGATATTGAAAGCATCCATCACTCAGTGTCCATGGGTTATGGGTCTTGCGTGGGTATGTGCACATGAGTGCAGGTGCCCCATGAGGCAGAAGGTATTGAGTTCTTCAGAACTGGATCAAGGGAGGTTGCGAGTCACCTGATGTAAGTCCTCTGGGAGAATAGCAGGTGCTCTCCAGACTCCAAGGACACTTTTAATCCCTTGTTGGGCAAGGCTGCCCCACAAATCACAGCTGCCCACTGTATTCATGTATTAACCAGCTTTTCATCCTTTCCTCCATCTTCCTTCATTCCTCTCTTCCTCCCCACCTGGCAGCTCTGCTTTGGACATTTCTTACTAAATAGCCCAGGCTGACCTTGCAGACTCAAGACCCTCCTGCCCGAATGCTGGAGTCCTCTTGGATTGGAAACGGGAATCGCCAGGTTAAACATTAGTCTCTTTTTCTTTCTTTTTAAATATTAAGTCTTTTTGATTTTGTTTTAAATATGGAGAAATAGAGTAACAGCTCCCTTTGTCATGCATGGTTGTCATGTTTGGGTTAGTGTTGCTAAAATCAGCTGCTTGAGATCTGACCTGATGGGGTGAGCCAATGAAGCAGTACAGAGCCTGCCCTAGCTCTCATTAACCCCACCTCTACCAAACCTGCAGGGAACATGTGAAGACCAAGCAGGCATGCCCAGGACAAGGCAGAGCCAATCAACCTTGCCAACCTCCAGGGTCCTCAGATTAGGTCCTTGGGCCAAATTAAGCATTCCTTCATTTTCCCTACTTTTTACTGGAGATTCTGATGAAACTCACCAGGCTTGAGGGGCTCCAGCTTCAGCTGCAGCATAAAAGGAGATCCTCTGAGTCAGAAACACAAGTATGTAACACATGGGTTGCTCTCAGAGCCAGTCCCTTGAAATTGGAGTCTCCATCCATGCAGGGCCCGCCTCCCTCTATGTTTGCCCTGCCTGTATTTACACCTCTTTGCTCTTTTCTCATTTGTTTGCTCTTATTTGGAAAGACATGCATTAAAGGCACACATGCGGGATTTTCACGGAAGATTGCCTCGTGATGTTTTTACCCTTCCCTTCCCCTCTACCCACCCCTCATTATTTTTCATACTAGAAGTCCTTTGGAATTAGAGCCACATTCTCTCCTTCCACATTATTTGCAAGTACATCAGAGTAGTCTTTGGTTCCTAGACAGCTATTCTTTTCAGAGGCCAGACTTAATTAACTGAAATATTTTCTCATTTGCATGTGAACTAACACCCATTCACATATACTGTGATTTACATATTGAGTGTGTAAAACCTTTAGCAGACAGCATCCTGAGGTCCTCCGTTCACACTGTGGATAATCTCCAACCCAGTGGATACCCCTCACTATGGCAGGGCTACCTTCCTACCCATTGAATGGATAAATGAGCCCCCACAGTGCAGAACTCTCCAGCTTTCTGATTTAAACCCTCGGCCTCGGCCTCCAGGGTTACCTATCCTGGCTTGTTGCATCTTTGCTGCAATTCCCAGAGAAATTCTTCCCTTGCCTGTGAGAGGGAGACTATAGCCTGGCCCAAAAATAGTGCTGCTGACCTAAATGATGTCATACATTCACATCTCAATGGCTGTCTAGTTCCGCCACTTCTCTGGGCTGTGTATAACAAAGAATTTAGCTGGCCTTTGTCTGAAGTTCCTGGGAGAGTCTCTCAACCCTTGGGATTCCCTGGGCCAATGGAGAGAAGTCTTACTACTCAAAATGGAGCCCTGGGACTGTGGGTGATGGTCTGTGTTAACAAGGTGACTCCAGATGGGGGCACAACATCCCAGAAACAGCAAATGTGATTAGAAGACTGGACCTTACAGCACATATCAACCCTACCTCCAGGGAGCATCAGGGAGAGCCTGAGTTCATCAGGTGCAGGTAAATCAATGCAATAAACCCATACAGAATAGTAAATAAACCCAGAGTTCCAGAGCTCAGGTGAGCAATGCCCTAGCTGGCAACACTCTCAGGAGTGATACAGTTTGACCCTGAGAGGGTGAAGTGTCCATGAGGAGAACAGAAACTTCAGAACACTTTCTCAGAGTCTTATAAGTTGTTGTAGGGAATTACTAGGAAACTGAATCTACAGGGCTCCACATTAAGAGCCAGTTGGCCTTCTGAAGCTGGTACAGGATGTAAGAACAATCTGGGGCGGAGGGGTGGGGAGGTGGGAAGGGCTTTAACCTTCAGTTTGATTAGCAATGGGTAATTTTCTGAGTAATTAAATTTCTCGTTGTTGTGGCACATACTCCAGCAAAACAGAGGAGTGTAGGATGATTTTCCTCTGGGCTCAGAGGTTTTAGTCTTCCATGTGGTAAAGCAAAGTAGCTCACCCCGGGTGGCCAGGCATGGAAAAAGAGGTGGAGATGGGGCATGCATTTGTGCTGGCAGGTTTTCCTGCCATGTGCTACAGCCTGTGCAGGGGAGGTCTTCCTCACCTTTCTCCACTTTACTAATCCTCTCTGGAATTATCCTCACAGACACACCTAGGGGGAGCCTCATTAACCCCTTAGGTGCATCTCCATCCAATCAAGGCAGCAATCGGGATTAATCATCACAATGATTTATTGAGCTTAAAACTTCGGGGTAATTCTGTCAAGAGGCATGCAGGGATGCTGGTCAGGATAAACATACGCCAGTCTGACATAGGATTACACACAAGCCTAGGGCTCAGCACTGGCTTGCCTTGTTCAAACCCTGAATCTACAGATTGATGGCTTGGGGCAAGGTTTTAAACTCTCTATGCCTCAGATGCTTCATTTACGAAAAGAAGATAGTAGTAGTAATAATAATAGCTATCTCAAAGGACCGTTGTGAGGAAATGCATTACATGCAAAAGTTATTTGTTTCATACAAATGAATGCAGATTTTCTAATAAAATAACCAAGAAGTACATGGCAGAAGTATCTTTTATCTCACCTTTACTACGGTATCTAACTATAGCTCTTAGACATTTAGTCAAGGGCTGTGGTGATATTTTGTTTGTGCTGTAACAAATAAAGTTTGCCTGAAGATCGGAGTGCAGAACTAGCCACTAGTTAGCTATAGAGGCCAGGCCATGGAGGCACACACCTATAATCCCAGCACTAGGGAGGCAGAGGCAGATGGATCTCTGTGTGTTCAAGGCCACCCTGGGTTACAAGAGATTGATCCACTCTAAAAAGAGAAACAGAGCCAGGCGGCGGTGGCTCACACCTTTAATCCCAGTACTTGGGAGTCACTAGTCTTTAATTCCAGAACTAGGAAGGTGGAGCAGGAAGGGATATATCTGGGCTGAGAGAGGAATATAAAGCGGGAAGAGACAGGAAATCAGGATTCAGTCTGAGGACTTGTAGAGACAGGTTACCCTATTCGGTCCGAGGATCTCGTAGAAGAGCTAGTGTCTGGATGCCCTGTTTCTCTAATCTTTCAGCTATTACCCAATATTTGACTCCAGGTTTTTATTATTAAGACAAATTAGAATTCACACAACAGTGTCTGATTCTACTGCAGTATTTAGAGCACAGGAAGTCAATAATGAATGCCCACCTGTGGTGGTTTAGATACGATGTCCCCTACATTCTTGGGCATTTGAGGACTCGTTCTCTCCTTGGTATCCCTGTTTGGGAAGGCTTATGAGGTGTGGCCTTGCTGGAGGAAGTGTGTCACTGGAGGTAGGTTTTGACTTAAAGACTTGCACCATTCTGAGTTAAGTTCGCTGCTTCCTGTTTGTGTTTGGTGATATGAGCTCTCAGCAGTTCCAGCTGCCTTGCCTGGCACCTGCTACTATGCTTCCCTGCAAGGACAGCAATGTAGTCTTAGGCCTCTGGAACTGTATGCCCCAAATAAACACTTCTTTCTCTAAGTTGCCTTGGTCACGCTGTTTTATCACAGCCATAGAAAAGTAGCTAAGACATCAACCAAATCACTGATGTGTGACTGTGAACCACAGCGCTGCATGGAGCATTCACTCCCAGAGGTTATACAAGAAGATTTTCAAGCTGGCCCCAGAGGGGCTCCTGGCCAGTGGGATGTGGACACAAAGCCCAGCTTCACTTTAAAGGCAGTAGTAGTGGAATCTGAGCCCCATACAGATAACGATGAACCAGGAACACAGATTCGGGTTGGGCAAATCACATATTCCATACAGTAGTAAATACATGAACTTTTATAGTCACAGTAAAGAAAGACATAAATCAAGGTATTTTCCAAGCACTTTGGTGGAAACATCAGGGGAGCAGGTTATGGCAGAGAAGGGAAAAAGCTACTATGAATTTGAAATGTTATCTGATAATATTCTCAGCTTTAGATTGGTAGGAACTAGCTGTCTTTTAAGTTACTATATTCCAAAGGTTTTATCTGATAGTTGAAAAGATCTTAAGTCAGATAGAATTGGGCAATGAGGAGCTCTTAAAGGGACTGAAGAGTCACAGATAATTTGGTCCTGGATTTGCAACATTCTCCACAATTGTGAAGATCTTTTCAGTCAATTTACCTTGTAGAATCTTGAACATAGGTGCTAAACACGGCCTTGATTTTCTTTTCTTTTCTTTTTTTCTTGGAACTTGAGTCACAAGGACATTTTTAGTCCAGAGTCCCTCCCTTCAGCTATTTTGTCACCAAGACTCCATTTACATTTTCACAAAACTGCATAAGCTGTTTGTGATTGTGATGGGTGGCACACAGCTGTAATCGTGTTTGTGATCGTGATGGGATGGCACACAGCTGTTATTGTGTTTGTGATCGTAATGGGATGGCACACAGCTGTTATCCTAGCAGTTGGAGAAGATCAAAAGTTCAAGTCCAGTTTGAGCTATACAGCAAGACCCTGAAACAACAAAACAAACAAATGAACTCCAAGGTCTAGAGACATAGATTAGTGATAGACTAAAAATGTCCTTGTGACTCAAGTTTCAAGAAAAAAAGAAAAGAAAAGAAATAGAGTTGTATATTCTCAAGACCCTGGGTTTAATCTCCAGAGCAAGAAAAGGAGAAGAAGGGAGGGAGGGGAAAGGAAGGGAGGGATGGTGGGAGAGAGACAGAAACTGACATGAGGGGAGGGGGAGGAGAGGGGAGGAGAGAAGAGAGAGGAAAAGGAGGTAGGCTGGATAAATGACAGCTCTTCCAAAGAGACAGCTGTAACCTTCAAGTAAAGGAATTCTGGAGGAGGAGAGGAGGGAAAGGGAGGAAGAGAGAAAGAACCAACCTAATGCGTATTGTCTTTTGCTTATATCCCTCTCCTAATTGATAGTTGTAGCATTTAAATCTATAGCTTTCAAAGCAAAATCAAGTGACAGCATCAGTCACCGCTCAGACATTCTGTGAGGGGGGTCTGCGGTCTGTTTTAACAAGCCTGCATTTGGAGACTCTACTTCACCATTTAAGAAGCACTGGCCTCCTTGAGTGTGTCGTACCAAGTATGGTCTGAAAGCCTTGGATAGCTCTGTGGTTCTGATGGGCTTACAGGCATCCTGCTGATGTCTCATACATTTCTCCAGGGTATGCAGCCTGATTCCCTCTGAGGCCTCCTCCATGAAATACCCTAGCAGAAGAAATTCTCCTGAGCCTGCTTTTGCCCTTGGATTTGGGGACAATCTCCAATGCCATTCATCATTCACAGAGTTCTAAGATTACGGGAGCCAGGTGTCTCAAAGAAGGAGCCAAACACAGCAGTGAGAAAATGAAGGGGGGCAGGGAATGAGGGTTAAAAAGAACAGCATTCTTTTTTGTCTCTTCTTGTGTGCTCTCTAAGAAAATGTACAGGGCCAGAAATACGGCACAGAGTCAAGAACTCACACCCCTCTTCCTGAGGCCTGGGGTTCGCTTCCCAGTATCCATACTTGGAGGCTCACAACTACTTGTAACTCCAGCTCCAAGGGATCCTACTCCCTCTTCTGGACTCCATGGAATCCTGTCCTCAGGTACATGTACCAAACATATTCACATGCACATAATTTCTAAATAGTGAAAATTTTAAAAAGAAAGAAATGAGTGAATGTTAAAAATTAGATTCCATGCACGTCAATAGTATCCTTTGTCCTGGGCATTGTAAAAAAAATATTTCACATTCAACCATTTTAGTTAAGGACGTGTTGTGACATTGTCACTGAGTTATCAAATGAAGGCACACAGGGAAGGACTAGGTACCTGCTCTTCCATAGAAAGTCTTTTGAGGAGGCATCTTAGATATAAAAAGACTAACAGTGAATACCAGGCAATGGAGGAGTCAGAGGAGGAGGCAAAAGGTCACTGAAGATACACAGAACAGGCAGCCAACAGAAGAACTGGGAGTCTCCCCATGAGGGGATTGTTCAACCATTTCCACTGCTGCACAATGCAGACTTTCTGACTCGAGAAACCATGGCCATTGTGTTGGCATACAAAAGACTTCCTATTAAATAACTCTTATATCTTAAATTAACCCATTTCTATTATTTTATGTTTTACCACAAGGCTTGTGGTTTGTTACCTCTTGCTTCTTAGGCGGCTACATGGTGTCTCTGACTCTGCCTACTCTCTCTATATAGATATCTCTTCCAGCCTGGCTATGTTCTGCCCTGATATAGGCTGAAGCAGGTTCTTTATTAATCAATGGTAATAAAACATACTCATAGCATGCAAAGGAAAATTCCACATCACCATTGGAAACTATAAAGAGTAAAAACAGCAAGAGTTCTCACATTGGGGTTCCCCACCTACCACTCACAGTGAGGTGTCCTTTATTTCAGTCATCGCAGCAGTCTGAGCCCGAGTTGTCTTAACTGTGAAAAGATGACAGTCACCTGACCTTGTCTGTTTCATGATGTTATTACAAAAGTTTAAACATGTGCATGTGCGTGTGTGTGTTTGTGTGTGTGTGTGTGCATACACACACACACCATTTACAACTGGCTTGAAGTAATTCCATGAACCCCATTGATCCATCTGTTAAAATTATCATAACATATAATAGATGCTCAGTAAGAATTCACTGCGCACACTGGTGCCCTGTTGCACCAACACTAAAGAGTATATGTTACAGTGTGCACTTTTTTCTACTAATGCTGTTTCAAAGCATGATGCATGGGATATATATAGTCAGACCACTTATCTTTAGAAAGGAGAAATTCCATATAGAAATAGACTTGTTTATACTTAGATGTGAAAAGATTAAGGAATACCTAAGCCACACTTATTCACTTTGTGAGGTTGACTGGTCATTGTCTTAGATGATTGGTATGGATTTTAAACTTCATGCTGTTTTTAGTAGGTTGGTGTAGTTTGTTTAATTGGTACAAAGAATGACCACCATGGCATTATCAGCCCTTGTAGCTGACGTTAGTAACAAAATAATTCTCTAAATGAGATTTGTGATTTCAGTGCACTTTTCTATATAAATCAATCTTCCAGGAAAAATATCACTCTGCCATGGTCAGCTCTAGTAATGCACTCCGACTTCCAGTTCAAGATAGCTGACATTTAAACCAAATGACTTATATCACTCTTTACTCTCTGGTCCAACAGGAAATGGGTCATAGATAAGTATACACCCCTGGGTCACAAGTAATTGGAAATATTTTTAAAAGAAAGAGGAAAGGCCTTAATATTCAGTCCTAGACTTAGGAAAACCACAAATGAATCAGAGATGTTTTAAAGGAACGGGTGACCTTCCCAACTGGGGCCCTTTACTACTGCATGATGTCAGGATAAAGCTGCATAGCATCCACAGTGCAGTGTGGCCGGGGCATTGACAAAAGGGAGGCCTGAGAGCAGGTGCAGAATGAGATGAGAGACCATGAAGAGGGGAGGAAACTTGTGAGTCAGTTTCAGGCTATGGTCTTAATCTAGGAAAATTGGGAGCAGGTATGTGGATTTTATTTTATGGATTTATTTTTGTTTTAGTGAGCATAAAAAACAATGGCTTTATGGCATTTTTACATATATATATATTGTGGTTTGTTTATAGATTTGGCTTTTCAAAAGATCACTCAGGGGGACTGGGAAGATGGTTCAATTAGTAAAACGCCTGCTACACAAACACGAGGACCTCAGTTAGTGTCCCAGCACCCAGGCAGAAGCTAGTCATGCGCATGCCTAGACTCCTAGCACTGAGATGGTAGAGACAGCAGGAACCTTGAAATTTCAGGCAAGAAAACACTGCTAAAATCAAGGAGCTCCTGGCTCAATGAGAGAGAGACCCTGGCTCAAAAGCTAACATGAAGAGCAATAGTGAAGACACTTGACATCAAACACTGACTTTCACACTCATGTACACAACACACACACAAACATGCACACACATGCAGGCACACACATATACACACACATGCACACGTCAAGTCAAGAAAGGAACAAGTGGGGATATTTTCAAACAACAGCAAGAAACTACTGAAACAAGATTTAAAAGGAAGGAAAAAACCAGGAACCCAAGGGGAAACTTTTTTGATATCAAGCAGAGGCATAGAAGATACAGAAGAGGGGTCAAACCCAGAAAATTCTAGAGACAGAACTGGTAAAATGTCATGACCAAGGCTTCCTGGAATGAAAGAGCAAATAAGTCTCCTGCTTGAGCCAGGTCAGGGAATATCAACTTCGGAGAAAAAAGAAAGCAGTTTTAGGGCAAGAGATAGTAATATCATGAATAGCAGAATATGCTTTCTGTCATGATTCTACATTTTCAGTTATGTTATCTCATGACTACAATTAGACAGGGTGTGAATAAATGGTCCCAAAGCAAGGTGACATAGCATCCTCTTTAGCACATTGAAATTCCTCAGTGTCAAGTCTGAGAATGAGGAAGACAGGAGATGAAGTGTGATCCTTGGCAGTTGGTCGACAAGCTTTTGAAACATAATGAAAGCACAACCATTGTACACTTGAATGTTGTGCTACAACAATACCTGGTGACCAGTAGTTGCTCAGTGTGTGTCCAGCTAGACCTAATGCCCAACTGCTAGACACTCAGCTGAGACACTATGGCCATTTATTTATAGCCTGCCTTTTTCCAGGAAAAATCAGGGGTGGTTTGTCTACAAGGATTTGTTTTATAGGTGGTTTTCTTTTGTACAAATTACACTCGTGGTCTTCTATCATGCCCACACAAAAGGAGGTGGGGACAGCTATGGGGGACAAATTTCAAAGGCCAAATTGTACTGAAGCTTACCTATTTCTGTCTATATTCCCCAAATGTTCTAGTGTTTTCTTATTTTTATTTATTCAGCCTCAATCAGAAACTTGCTTGATTGAACTGACAGGGTAAGACTAGACTGAAAATTTAGGTCAAGCAGTAGTAGCCCAGCTGTTCGTTAATATTGATCTTTCCACTTCCCCACTGTGTGGGAAAGTGTAGAATGGCCCAAGGTGATGCTTTCATGTGGACACCAATCTTACATTGCTTCTCTATCAAACTTTGTAACTTGGAAGTCCTGGTCTGGGACTGCGTACTCTATTAGTAATGATGAAGCTTTGTCCAAGGAGCCACCCCAGTTTAAAGCAAGACTGTGGAACTGTTGATGTGACTTCCCCTAGTCCACCTTCTGCCACTGCTGACCCGTCTACTGCTTTTCTGCTTCACGTGCTCTTTTATCCCCTAGGTGCTTCTTCTCAATCCCACCTCCATGTTCACACTACTTCAGCCTCCACTAGGAATAATTTCAGCTTCCACTTGTGTGCTGGTTTAGCTGAAAATAGCCCCTATGGGCTCATGTATTTGAATGATTAGCCACCAGGAAGTGGAACACTTTGATAGGATTCGGACGATTAGGAGGTAAGGCCTTAGAGGAAGTGTGTCACCAGGGATAGTTTTTGAGGTTTCAAAAGCCCATGCCACCCCTCTCCCTTTCTCTGCTAACTGTGGATTGGGATGCTGAAAACCCAGCTACTTCTCCAGCAACATGTCTGCTTCTGCGCTGCCATGCTCAGCATCAAGATGCTGATGAACTAAACCTCTAAAACCATAAGCAAGCTCCCAATAAAACACTTTTATAAACTCTTTTTTTTTGGTTTTTCGAGACAGGGTTTCTCTGTGGCTTTTGGAGCCTGTCCT
>LOJH01009038.1:1910-15174 GCA_001685095.1 Ellobius talpinus
TATAGTTTGGTATTGTCTGCTGCCAGGAGGGAATTGGACAATGAGCTCTTGAGGGCTAAGTCTTTAGACTGTGCCAATGTGTCTGGGGAACTTTTTAATCATGGCACTGGATTTTGTGACATTGACAAAAGCCACATGGAAGGGGCTGTTTTTACTTCTGCCAGGCCTCACCGGTGACATTCAGCTATGGACCTTAATGCTCTGATTTCTGGAGACAGAGTTTGACACCTTGTCAAGATCAATATTTTAAGGGAAAAAAACTCATGCCATTTCTCAGAGAGAGGCATTTAACCTCTTTTTATTCAGAAACACTGTCAGCTTTCTTTTTTTCCATTTCCTTCTTTCTTAGTTTCATGTTGTTTACAGTCGTTTTCTCTAGGTTTCAAGAACACATTTAATATGTCTCAAACTTCAAATACCAGAATCCTCAATTCCGTTCATCCAGGGATTCCTAAGCCTGCCCCTAAACACCTGTAAGAAGACACTGACTCTTCCTAGAGGTTGAGGCTTTATTCCTACATTAGCCACACCTAAACTGGGTAAAGGTGACTCACCTGAATAATGCCAGCTTTCAGGAAGAACAAAAAAATTACTGTAAGTACAAGATCAGTTTAAGGTAAATAGATAACTGAGTTCAAGGTAAGTGTGGGCTAGAGAAAAATACTGTCTTAATGATAATGATAAAGATAATAGCAATAATAGAAGCAAACAGAACAACACTGCCACCCACATGCACCCAATTAAAAATTCCATGTCACCTCTCCTTGTTTGTTGCTAACTGCTTTATAATATATGAAAATAATACCTAAATATAACATAGACTTTTAATAGGTTGCCAGCTTAGAAGAATACTTATTCTTCTGTATGCATTACAGCTTTAAGAAATGTGACCGTGCCTCTCCTTTAAGATTTCCTGTTCAATCAAACTCGTGTCCCAGAAGTCCAGTTGCTTTTCCTGTTCCTAGTATACTGATTTCTCTTACTACTGACCTTGTTGATTTAAAAACAATAATGATGATATTACTCTAGGGGAAAATTCCTATTTAGAGAGATGTTGAGGCTCTGTATTTTTGATGAACTATAGATTTTTCCATTTACTAAACTCCTTAGTTTGAAAAATTTAGTAGTAGAGTATTACAGAGGAATTTCAACTTGTTATATTAGGAGAAGGAAAAGCTATATACAGAGGAAAACCAATTTTTTTGTGAAATTTTATTGTGAAATATTGGTATCCTAGTTTCTAAGTACCTTTTCCTCTGAGTCCTGAAAACGTGTAGTAATGGCCTTGTTAGCTACGATTCTGGTCTCCTTACATGAATGGTCTATTACAGTTACATCACCGCATGCTAAGAGGGGGCTATGATGTCTACATCCTTTAAGTGGTTGGTAGTGGAGAGAATTTGTCTTCCTGCATTTTTCTTTTCTGTGATTTGACTAGATACCTGATGTCCTTTATCAATGTATCCTTTTCTCTTTCCCACATTCAATCAAAAGAAAATGTTTTCCTTTGTTTCTATGTCTCTCTGCCAAGGCAACTGAATAGTTTTGGGCATATGGTATATGAAAATGGGTTCAGAGGACAACTAATTTATAGAATTTTGACCTTTTGGATATGAGCCTTGCCTTTAATGGCTGATCTGTTTCTGCAGCCCCCTTGTTAAAATCTCAATGCAGTACTGTAAGATAGCAAAGCCTTTAGCTCATTCGAGCTGCTATAAGAAAGTCCCTAAGAGTGGGCAATTTAAAAGCTGTAGAATTTCCATGCTCACAGTTTTGGAGGCTTGGAAGTGTAAGATCAAAGAACCAGCAAATAAGCTCTGTGACTTGAAAGGTTCTGCCTCTGCATGGGTCGGTATGTGACAGAAAGTAAAGGTTTCTCTTTACAGGATGTTACATAATGATACCAATCCCATTTACCTCCATAAATGTGAAATTCATTTAAAGTACGTTTTAAAGAGATGCAAGATTTCAGGCCATACCAACCTATATACAGTATAAAATAGTATAAAATTGGTACTTACCTGTCTGTATGGAAAAGTGACTCTGATGTATAGGTACCTGGAGTTTGGCAGATATGTAATTTGGAAATTACATATTAGCTCAATTTTATTGTTTTATCTGAATTAATCCAATGTGAAATTTTACTTCAATCTTTTAATAAAGGATACTTTTCTTCAGAAACATCTAGGAAGACCCTCTTATGATGCTACCTCACTTTATAAAAGGTGTGAGTGTATAGAGAAAGAAAGAGTTTGGAATAAGGAAGATATGATCTCAGGTTCTAATTCTAACTCATAAAATATACGGACAATGTAGCATTTTGTTGCTATCCTATCCTTTGTATGTAGTTTGCTCTCACCTAGATCATTTTCTTTTTAGGTTCTCGACGTCTCAGGAGGATGGATTGTGTTCCCTTCACAAATGCCTCTCTAGCACTCCAGCTTCTGGTCGATGTAGTTAAAGGAAAGTCATAGACTCTAGTGCTGGAGGGTGGGAAAGTGAGAGGTGGATGTAAGGTAGAGATTTGGAGAGGAGGAGAGAATCTGTTTTCTTATTTCACAGTTCTGTTCCTGACAGCTCTATGTTCTTTCACCTGGTCCCACTCCCAGACCTAGACTCCTTCATTCACAGTCTTGAGGACTTTTTCCATAGCCCTGCACTGTTCAAAACCTGAATGCTTACAGAGAACGCTACAGTAGGAAGCTCTAGGGTACGTTCATGTCCCTCCTGTTTTCCCTTCTTGTCATCACTTCTAAAAGTCACCCTAGATTAAATGCTCCTCAGTTTCTCTTTATGAACTTGTCACCTATTTTTTGTGAAGAACTTTTCCTACTAATGTTTCACATGTATGAAAGAAGAATTGTTAAAAATGTAACATCAGTATTAAAGGTAGGGTTTCAAACATCAACAGAATAGCCATGTTTTAATATAATTATTTAATTTTGAGAAGGATCTTTTTTGGATTATTTTTCATGATAGCTTAAGATCATTTCAAGCTCGTGACAATACATATTATTTTGTAGTTGAGACTGCAAGAAGCAGAGTCATGATGATGAGATGTGGAGATCCATTGAGGGGGAGAAATGGACCTGGAGTGTATTCCTGCCACATTGCAACACTTGTGCACAACTAAGAAGTATCACAAAGGAAGAGGGCCTGGGCATAAATCATTAGACAGTGGGACAAAACTTGGAAAAAAAACTCTTGGTAAGGCCACTGGGAGTTCAAGACCCAAAGCTGTCTACCGGAAAATCCAATGCGCCGCAGAGATGAGCCTCCACGAAGCTCTTTTCCCATGCTCAATTCCTGATAAGGAAGAAGCTAGAGGCAAGTGAGGCAACACATGGACATGGAAGCAGAATTGTTAGGACAGACAGTCAAAGCTTCTTTATGGTGCTAGAGAATGGAGAATCATATTTCTACAGTATATTTCTCTTTTTTAAGTTTGATATCAGACTTATTATATTTGATATATTTTAAATATCATTTCTTCTTTTAAGATTTAAAATTCTCTGGGGTTAAGAGGAGATATGTCACTTATCTATTTGTCAGTAGCTCTTATATACATTCAAATATCTGTAATTAATTCTGCCTGTTGGAAAAATTCTCAAGACAATGGTAAAAAGGTTTGCCAGACATCTTGGGATCTGATGGTAGATTATGTTAAAGACAGTGAGCAGCAGGTAGGAAAGTTTACAATGTGCCCAAACATATCTTCAAAAAATTAAATCCATAGTTCACATGCATTACAAAAGGAAAATATTACAAATATTAAAAATATTACAAATATCCAACCCATTATTAGAAGTAAAAATCAGTGACATGCTATAAGTGACTCAAGAATCGAGGATAGCATGTTAGCCACAAAAAAACACAATTGGCAAGCTCATTTCAAAACTGGCTAATGCAACAAAAATGTAAATATTTCTATTTATGTGTAATAAACAGAGATTATATGCACAATTTAGATACACATATACAAATTAATACATAATTTAATTGTGCCAAGTAATTTTAATAAAGAGTAAGACAGTAATAAAAACTAAGTATCATCTTTAAGAAAATTTTGGATGCTATTGCTCCATATTTATTTCCTCCAAATCACACATTTTTCACCTTGCTTGCTTGACTTAAAAAATTGGAATAATTTTGTGTCTCATTGTAACTATGGATACCAACATTAGATTATAATATTGATGCAATAAAGAAATCCAGATATCCATTCGTTCTTAATCATCTGAAATATTCATTCTAAATTTTATTTAGCACATTTGACAAGGATGTGAACCCATGGACAGCTGCTTGTTTAATCTAATAGATGTGTTATCATTTTTCAAACTGAATGTTACCAAATGTCTTTTTTGTATCCTTCAAGATACAAGCATATTTTTCTGTCAAGGTTTCTTTAACAATTTGTAATTCTTAAGGTATTGGGGTCATTCCTCCAACAAACACTGCATGACAATAATAGTATTGAAATTTTGTTGAAATTTTATCAGATTTCTTAATGCTTTAGTTTTTCTGTCTATTACTTTAAGGTAACATTATGCCAGACTAATAAAATGTACTGGAGATCACATTCAGTTTTACTATTCTTTAGAAAATTCTATAAAGATTTTAAGTCATTCATTCCTCAAATATTAGAAAAGATTTTATGGGATACAATTGTATTTATTAGAGTGCATAATTGCTTGTAATAATAGTAATAATTATTATTTTAACTTTTTTATTTCTTCTCAAATTTGTAAGTTTTATAAAAGTCATTTTAGCCTAGCATTTTCATTTTAGTGAGGTTTAAAAAAGTAATTCAATTACTTTAAAAACAATTATAGGATAACTGAGATCTATTTTGTATGCCAGTTTTGGTAAATTCTGTTTTTTAGATTAAAAAAAAATCTTTTACAAAATTAAATGTACTAAATATTACCAGGATCTCTGATCTTCTGTTTCTATCATATGAACCTATATTTCTTTGAATATTCACATGAATCTTTTTTCCTTCTTAATTTAGCTGGGATTTTAACTGTATTTCTAGGTTATTCAGGGACTCTATGCATCTGATATTTTTACTTCATCTTCATTCTGCAATTCTTGATTCTGTACCTAGAGTGATCTGTATGTTGCTGAAGTTTATGGATTCTGAATTCAGTTCTGGATTTGCATCCTCACGGAGGAGGGAGCAGCTTGAGGGACTGAAGCCTACAAAACTGCAGCATTTAGCAATCCACCTGTTTCAAATAATGAAATCATACCTCATAACCTGAACATGCTTAGTGCTTGAGATAACGATGAAGGTGAATTTTAGGGATAGAATTGAGTCCTCTTCGGGGAGCTATAAATCAATAAATATACAATGCCAAAGCATTAAAGAAAGTAAAAATAAAACTGTTTATAGCTATGTCAGTATTTTTGATAATAATCTAATATGAGGCTATTATTTTGGCTAATTTGCATTTTATTTTTAGAGATATAAGTTTTTTTTCTTTTTTAAAAAATCTGCTATTTGAATGTCCTCTTTTGAGAAGTTATCTTTTCAAATCCTTTGCCCATTGTTCAGGGTTATTTTCTTACTATGTAAGAAAATGTAAGTTAGCGTAGCCATGTGGAAACTATATAACTTTTCAAGAAAAAGAATAACAAAACAGAATCTAGAATAAGATCCAGTAATCTAACAATTGGATTTGTATCTAAAGGATATTGAATTAATATGTTGCTAACATCTGATATTTCTTATCCACTAGAATTATTACTCATGGTAACCAAGACATGAACTTGATGTAATTAGCCATTAATGGATGACTGTGCACAGAATGTATAATGTTCACAAAATGGATTACTACTTAGCCTAAAAAAGGAAGCATTGTAATTTCTACTAACACAGAGTATATTATGCTAAGTGAAATAAGCTAGGTACAAGAAGACAAACGCAAATACTTCAAGATCTGACTAATGTGAATCTCAATTGTTGAGAGACTAGGATGTTGATTAGCAGAATTTAGCTAAGACATGAGTAGAAGTCACTGGTGCCCCTGCCAGTCATTCTTCAGTTTCTCTAAATTCAACACAAAGTGAGGTCATGTCGTATTTAATTTGCATGAGAGGAACAAGTCAGGAGATATATTTATGTCATGATGTCTATAAATAATGGCAATGTATTTTATACTTAATAATCACACCCAATAGGTAAAACAATGTCAGGTAAAGGGCAAAAAAATGAAATTATTATTGAAACTATGGGTTTCTTTATGAAAAAAAGTAAGTGGGTACTGTGATGTTAAAGCTGTAAGTCCAGAAACAGAGGAGGCATCTTAGGGAGATAAGATAAAATTTATTTGGCATAACATGCTAACTTGTGCTGAGGTCCACAGATAAGCACATACCAACAGAAAGACTAGAGTACATGTCGCATGCATACACAGGCCTACACAGGCTGAATGACAAAAGCAAAAGTTTAAGGTACTCATCTTTGACCTGAAGGTCATATTAATATGAAATAGAGACAAAAATGGTATTTTCCTACAAAGTTACGTAATAGACGACATCACTATTACTTGGAGTTCCCAGCATATGAAGTGCTATATATAATTAACTAACTCATGGTCTTCCAGATGTCTGGTGTCAACCATTGTGTTTACTGAGCAAGATATTTATTTCAGCACTGTGCTGTTTAAAATAAACTGCCCTTCAAGGCCTTTTACCCTTTGTAGATGCTTTGTGCAAGAACAAACTGAGCCAGCGTTGAAAATTTAATTGAGTTAACTTCTTTAAAAAGTTCAGAAAGATGTTTTTGTTAATAGAACTTGGTTTCTAGTGTTTGAAGTGTTCAGAGGCAACAGTAAGATTCTGGAGGAACTGAGTACACACCATCTCAATGTGATGAGTGATTTGCAAAATAATGAGGATGAAAGCCTTTCTGTTTTTCCTTCATTTTCTAAAAAACAGGACATAAAATCCCTTCTTGAGAACTGCCCTCCCTGTGCTAATAGAAACAGAACATTTTTATCGTCAGGTACAGAGAGACGAGTCTCAGATTCTTCCTTAGAGAGAACGTGTTTTAACAGTTCCCAATTGTCTTTCGCCCCCTCATTTATTTAAATTTTGCAAAATTACTTATTTCTTCTTTTTGTGTAGTATAAAAGTGCTTAGGTTTTATCTATACTTTGGGCTTTCATTTTCCTATGGGGGCTCCCAGATTGTAACAATCTGTGGGCTTTTGTATTTTTTCTTTCTGCTAATCTGTTTAAAGCCTAATTAATTCTCAGGACCAGCTGGAGACCATAGAGGTAAAGAGTTTCTCATCCACGGTGCCTAAGAATTATAAGCTTTAAGTCTTAAGTTGAATAGAATAATGTGAGAGACAAGAAAGGAATCTGAGAGGTAGTAATGACCTTCAGGCTAATGACTTTTTTGATACACAGGAAATACATAATCCATGAAGGAGATAATGAAAAAAACCTGGTCTTCATTAGCACTAAACTTTCTTTTGTTCTGTAAAGGATAATATGAAGAGAAAAGAAAGAGGCTACACACTACAAGGAATTATCTACCATCAACTTTAACTGACAAATAACTATTAAACACACAAAATTCTTAAAACTAAACAGGATAAGGAACAACTTAAAGTAAATAGACCAAAAATATCAACTGACACCTCACCAAAAAAAGCTAAATAAATAAAATAAGCATGTGAAAATAACTTCCACATCAAATGTTACTATTAAGTTGCAAATTAAAGTGAGTTCCCACTATCTCTTTATTTGAATGCCCCATATTTGGAACACTGACAGTACCAAATGCTGGGCAAGACTCAGAGCAACTGAAACCTTCTGCTGGGGAAGTAATAAGGGACACAGTATCTTTGATGCTTCCTTAGGATACTAAACACATACATAACTACACGACCAAACAATTTTAGTCATTCAAGTTTGTTTAAAGAATATATATATATATATATCCCTACAGAAACATACACACTGGTCACTATAATGACTCACCAAAACATGTCTACAAGCAAAACAAGGAGGAACACATTGCATTAAATCATGTTGAAAAGATATGAGCTCTCAAGCCATGAACAGATATGAAGAAACCTGTTAAAGAAAATAATCTGAAAGTCTACAAAGTTCACAATTCAAACCATAAGGCACTTTGGAAAAGTAAAACAGTGTAGAGATAGTAAAATGCCCAACAGTTGCCAATTTTGCCAATTGGTGAGGAAATTGAATAAATAGGCAGATCACAGAGAATTGTTAAGTTAGTAACAGTAATCTGAATGATACAGTTATCATGGGTAGATTCTAGGTATACATTTACCCAAATCCATGCACTATATAATTTAAGATGGAACATTGTATACACAGAACAGTTTATACTTGTGTTTTCAGGAATGCATCTGTATCCCTGTATGTATGTGTGTATGTATGTATGTATGCATGCATGCATACATACATACATACATACATACATACGTACATACGTACATACATGACACGATGACATGATGACAAAGAGGGGCATGGATTTTAAAGAGAGCAAGGAGAATTATATGGAATTGTTTAGATAGAGAAAAAGAAAGATATAGCAATTACATTATAAGATCAAAATATAAATGAAATGAAAAAAGACTGGACCCTGAGGTAAACTCGGTCTTGGGAGCACTGAGATGTGTGAGTGTAGGTTGACCAGTTGCCCCACACATGTTTCCTCCCAGAAGTAGATGTGGAAATGAGTAAAGGTGTTAGAGCAGAGAATATGTGCAAATGCTCTGTACCTTTTGCAATTTTGCTGTGAACCTAAAGCTCATCTGAAAACATGTAGGCATAAATATGACAGCAATAATAAAAGGCAAAATGTGAAGCAATAACTCTTTGGATTTCCTTATTCTCTTATGTGTTTATTTGCCCTAGAGGAGAAGAACTGGAGGAAGGGAGTGGGAATCAAGTGATTTGTTAATTATATTCACAATATTCTTCTTACAAACAACTGTGCTTATCTTATATAAGTTTTGCTTACTTATGTCATATACACAAAGAACACATTTGCATGTATTTTAATTTCAGAGCAGCATGTTTATCTCTTATTATCTTATTTGATCATGAATTTCCATTATATGGCCTGTGGATTCATGGTATGGGACCTTGTTCTGATAGTTATCAATGCTTTTCCATGGACTTCATCTGAGCTACTCAGTTTATTCCTCAATGCAATCTGTGAAAAATACAATAAAGCATAAGGGAGGGGTGTGAGAAAGGCAGATGGCATTGCTGATGTCTCATTTTTCTGACAAAGACTATAACAAGGATGGAAAATGATGCACTGCAAAACCATTGTAGTGACAAAGATGGTAATGAGAATTGGTATGAATATAAGCGACTGTATTCTCATTACCCTCTGCAGATTGTAATCGTCTCTCAGAGCTGTACCTATCGTCCTCTCACTGATGAGTCTTCCACATATTATTCTTCAGTTTGTCTTTAAAGGATTTTTAATAAATAGGTCATTAGTAAAAACAACTAATAAAAAATTCAGTGATGCTGGAGCTTTAATTTCAATGACTGAACAAAATGATATTTTATTTGCTAGTATAAAGTGATTTCAGTTGGCACTCCAAGAAATGACAATGCCTTCATAAAAATCTACCTCTTTACTCTGCATACAAAGCTTAGTGATTCTAATGTCTGCAGCACAGGACAAGGACAGGGAGTCTGATGAAGCAAAAAAAAGAGTTGATAAGGAGCAACATTTCAGCTGTTTTAATCTCCGTGATGATGGGCATTTGATTATCATAGTAATATGTGGATACATAAAATTGAAACTTAAAATTTGAAGTGAAATTGTGAACTTGGTATCACAATCTGAATATTTGACTTTGATAATAATATATGCCACTAGCAATTGTAGAATACGTTGGAAATGTGTCAATGTTGTTTTCTATAAAAATGTGGCTGAAAATGAATGTTATACCCAAATATTTAGACAGTTTTGAAATAAACTTTTGATAGATTTAAAGAATGAAATAGTGAAAACAATAAATACCTCTCACTAAATTCATTAAATATGTTTTAAAGTACAATGTTATGAAATGGCCTGGTCAAAAGCAAGGAGAATATATATTGAGCAAAATAATCCCAATTGTCTAAGTTAAAAGGGTTGATCCAAGATAACCAAAATGATGAGTACTCTAAATGTAGACAATTAAAATTGTGACATTTCCACATGTAAATAAAATATCTTTTCTTAATTTTCCATTAACAACCAAACATAATGAAAGTCAGTTAGCTTTAGTAATATCAAGATAAATAAAATATCACAAAAGGACAAGCTTTGTAAAAGGTTTTAAGCTGTCATTTCAGAGTACAATGCAAGGCCCAAGTGGTGAAATATACTGGTTACCAATGAAAAGTTATAAATAATATTTCAATATGGTACTGGAAAGCCTATGCACATCATTTTATATTCAAAGAACAGAGGATTGTAAAGAAGGCAGATAATAAATCTGAGGTCACCAGCTGTTTTATATATGTGAAGTGCTATATCAAGATATGGTAATTAAAGTTACCTAGTTTTTTCTTATCTATGGCTGTTATCTAGTATCCAAATAAATGAATGACTGATCAATCTGATCTAATAGAGTTTATATGTATATGAATATGTTTCAAGGGTATAGAAATGTAATATTATTCAATAGAATATTTTGAGAGAACGTGTCATACACATGGAATATACAAGAAAACACTCTCTTCCATAGTTACATGTTTTGATATATATTCACCTAAATATAGGATCTAAAATGATGAAGTAGAATGAAGTACATGAAGAGATAGTTTATAATTAGGAAAGTTATTCAAGCTAAATATGTTCAGCATGGCAGAAAAGAATACTATTAAGAAAAGGACAGTGTTGGAGTAGTAGTTCAGTGGGTGGAAGGAGGTAATGAGTTCAAACCTCAGCAACCACATAAGAAGCCAACACGGCCATGTCCTTCAGGGAGTCACCTTTAGCAACTAACTGTTGTTATATTCACTTAACATAATTTAAGAGAAGCTATGCATCAAGTTTTCTATGATCATTTGAATATTTTCTATTTCAGCTATTATAAATAGTGCTACTATAAAGATTTATACTCATAAATGGAATATCCAACTCATGTGGACGTTATATATTTCAGCTTTTGAGGAATCATATAATTCCTTTTGCCATCTACATTATTTATATTCTAACCAGCAACGTAAAAGAATGCAGTTATTCCCCCCTCCACTCTGCCTCTACTGAACTACATCCACAGTCATTGTGTTATTCATATTTTATTATATTGTAGAACAGGATCTTAGAATAGAGGCTTTCTGTAATGCTGGACTAGCTGGCCCTTTCACTTTGCATCACATGATGAAACCAATTGGCTCCTTTATCTTAGACTTCTCAGCCTTTGTAATTTGAAAAATTAGGTTACTGTTCTTCCTAAATGATCTAGTTTTGGCTATTCTGTTATAATAATACAAAACAGACTTAAATATGTATAAGCTCCACTTTAAATGTGAAAGCTAATGGTGAATTATAGCAGATTCACCAGGACATGCTCATTCATTTCTACCATACTCAAAATACATCTATTCTTGGAGTTCATTTGAACATGGCATAGCAGCAAACCTAAGGAAAAAGCATTTGACATTGATGGTCTTGGCGCCACTAACTTCCCCCAGAGTACAAATAGATTTAAGGAGTTGCACTTAATACAGTGGCTCTCAGCCCTTTAATGCAGTTCTTTATGTTTCAGTGACTCCCAGCCGTAAAATTATTTGGTAGCTTTTCCATAACTGTAATTTTGCTACTGAATTTCTGATGTACAGGATATCCAATATGTGAGCCCTTTATGGAGTTGAGACCCATAGGTTGAGACCTTCTGACTTATTATGTACTCCTCTTTAGAGGTGTGATCAAAAAAGCAGCTCTGTGTTCTTTATTGCCACAGGTATTGTGCAGATGCTTAGATGCTTTTGAAGTTATTCACTACTTAATGTTTATTGTATTTATATATGCTTATTTTTATTTACATAATTCAGATTTTTTTCTAATAGGAGTAATATTTCCTGAGAATGCACTAAAGGAATACATTTAGGAGTGTCATTCAGGACTCTGAGTTTGAAAACAACATCCCTTGTGTACTGTTGTTCTTAATTTTGTGCTCGGTCAAACCGAGAATCACTGTGCCTTTTCAATTGGCTGCAAAAAGCTAACAACCAAATATATGGGTCATATGAAGATTTTTTTTCAAATACAGCCTCACTTTAATTAGTTAATTAAATATTTAAAGAATTGTTATTTTGGTGTATGTTTATGACGGAGTGAGTGTATGTGTACCACATATTTGTGAAGGGAAGAGGAATGTTGGATCTCCTGGAACAGCAGCTATATGGGTTTTGAGTGCTTGATGAGAGTGTTGGGAATTGAATCCAGGTTTCTGCAAGAGCAGCAACGGAGATAACCCTGTTAGCCATCTCTTCCACCCCAGTCTTTCATTATATTTCTCACATTTGCTATGCTGTGTTACATTAAGATTTTTTAAATTTCAAATATTTGATTAGTTTAAGATCATATTCACTAATATAGTACCAGGTGAGCATACACCTCAAAATTTATTATTTTCTCTTTGATTGGTAGCAATTTCATTTTCCTTTTTTTGCATATAAGCAATCATAAAAATTACATAAGGACAAACATTTTAAATTAATGAATGGGATATACGCTCATACTTTTAATGAAAATTCTTTTGTGGTTTTTATTTCTCCTAAAAAAGATATGATGTGGGATTCCCCACTCGATGCTGTGAATGTTTTATTACCATTGATTAATAAAGAAGCTGTTTTGGTCTATAGAAGGGCATAATGTAGCCAGGCCGGAAGAGATATAGAAAGAGAGTAGGTGGGGGTCAAAGAGAGAACATGTAGCTGTTGAAGGAGACAGACGCCGGAACTTTACTGGTAGACCACAACCTTGTGGTGATACATAGATTAGCTGAAATGGATTAATTTAAATGTAAGAGGTAACTAGGAATACACCTAAGCTATTGGTCAAATAGTGTTGCAATTAATATAGTTTTGTGTGATTATTCAAGACTGGGTGACTGGGAAGCAAAAGAACAGTCTCCATCTACAGAGATAGCTTTACTAGCCACATTTTTATTATATAATGAAATTCTGACTAACTATCATTAAGTAGTTTTACAGTGTAATATATTGTATATATAATACAATATAATACATGTAAT
>LOJH01009039.1:0-14608 GCA_001685095.1 Ellobius talpinus
TATATTAGCATTAGCATGGTATACACTTACAATACCAGTGCTGGAAGCAGAGACAGGCTCTGCGGCCAGACAACTTCACCTAATGTAGCAAGACTCAGGTTAGAGAAAGACTGTATCTCAAAAAGCAAGGTGATGAAGGTCACGCACACACACACATGGGCACACACACACAGACACACATACATGGGGACGCACACACACACACACAATACACAGTGCAGAGGTAGGACCACTTTGGAGTTGGGCAAGCCTATGCCCCAGTCACTCACTCAGGACATGTACCCAGTGACACACCATTGGTGTGCTTGGAATGTGATTGTTGTGAAATTTGACCCAATTCAAGTCACCTGGGAAGGGAGTCTCAATGAAGAATTGTCTTAATTAGGTTGGCCTCCAGGAAAGTCTGTGAGGGACTATACGTGTTACGTTAATTTATTTGGGAAGATGTGCCCACTGTGGGCAGCACCATTCTCTGGGCTTGGAGTCTTAGACTGAATAAACAGTAGAAAGTGAACTGAACACTGCCATGCACTCATTGCTCTAATTGTTTCTGATGTGGATGTGATGTGAACAGATTGCTCAAGTTCCTGCTTCTGTGGCATCACTGCTACAATGGGCTGTCACCAGGAGTTGTGAGCTAAATAAACACTTGGTAATTAGAAGTGGCTTTTGCCATGGTATTTTATGGTTTCAGAAGGAAATGGAAACTTCACAGCATCCTTACCAAGTTTTCCTACAGACCCATACAACTGTCATAAGTTTTGATGCTCCTCAGCATAGAAGGAGAATTTTCTCCTGTATGTCTTTTCACAGATAAAGGAAAGTCTCCTCAGTCAGAATACTGTAGCTCCATGAAATGTCTTTCCTCTAAACAGTTGCTGGCAGGTGAGATGGACAGAGCAGGGGCTGGGGACAAAGGCCAATGGACCGGAGAGAGTGTGAGGAAGAGGAGCAGAATCGAGGAGTTGAATGAAGCAGTTGAATGGAAGGCCATGGACGGAAGTGGTTTGTTGTTTTATTTTGGTGTGTGCATGTGTGTGTGTGCTTGCACATCTGCATATATAAAGAGGAGAAGACTAGAAGTCATGGGAGAGTCAAGAGTTCCATCTGGTGTTGTGAGAGTCAAGAGTACCATTTGTGTATCATTCAATCTGAGAGACTTGTAAGTCTTCCGAATTGGCATATGATAGGGATCAGGCAGACATTCACAAATGGACTGACCATAGGCAAAACTGTGACCACGGGCTGGTATGCAGGTCAGTTTATAGAATGCTTGCCTCTCATGTGTAGAGCTGAGGGCTCAGTCCTGTACACATAGTGCATTGGTGCATTGCCTGCATTCCATGACTCATAGGAGATCTTCAGCTACACAAAGAGCTTGAGGCCAGCCAGGTATACGTGAAACTTTCTTACTTTTGTTGTTGTTTTAGTATGCAGGATCAGCACAATATATTTTTCAAATCTATTAAATTGATGACTTGACCATGAAAGTGAATGACAGCAACAGAGGGAAGCCTTCAGCAGGAGCTCGAGAACTCTAGTAACTGACAGCTGGAAAGAGGACGAGAAAGAATGGGAAGGAAAACCAGGAGAGGAAGAGCGTAGGAGGAAGCAGGTAGCCAGGGAATGATTGTCCAGGAAGCGTGGGTGGATAATTGTATCTTGTTTGCCAAAAGTTAGCAAACGGACACATAAAAGTGACCTTTGGATTTAGCACAGCAGCTCCTGGGTGGGGGGCATGAAGGAGGCCGTTCCTCATGGAGGGAGGGGAAGAGAAGTGGTGGCCGCTAGTGAGAACAACTCAGAAGAGTCTCCTGAGGGAAGAGCTGGACTGAAGGGAGAGGGAGCATCATGGAGAGGATGGTGAATGTGAGTACAGGGAGAATGTGTGGAATAGTGGCAATACTCCCACACAGAAAAGAAAATGTGTGGATTAGCAGCAATGCTCCCACACAGAAAAGACTGACTGATCATGCAGAGGAGCAAGGGACAGCTGAGAGAGTTAAAATCCCCGAGGAAAGTGCACAAGCATCTTTTCATGCACTTTTGAGGTGAGTGAGTTTTAGTGTAGAGATGAAGTCATTGAGAGTTATTAAAGTTGATGGGTCTGTTCTTTAATGTCTATGTATGTTCACATACACATGTTCATGTGTGTGAGTGCAGGTGCATACATGTCACAGCACTCCTGTTACAGTCATAGGCAGCCTCAGGTGCCAGTCCTTCTGCCTCCCCTCCTCTGAGACAGGGTTCACCATGGGTGGACAATAGGCTCACTTGTCTGGAAACTTCTAGGAAGTCTCCTATGTTGGCCTCACATCTTCTGTGCAATACCACATTCACCTCCAGCTTTTTTGTTTTGTTTTTAAGACAAATTTAAATTTAAATATGTTTTGATGATATTCTTCCTCTCCCCCAAGTCCTTCCAGATGACCCCATCCTTACCCACCCAAATTTAAGTTCTGTATCCAAAAGCACAAAAGCCCAATACAATAACAAGCATCCAAACCAAGAAAACAAAATAAAACCACACCCCAAAAGAAGAAAAAAGAATAAAGTCAAACTGTAACCAAATAAACACACACACACACACACACACACACACACCAAACAAACAAATCAAAATGTTTGAGTCTCATTATATGTTGGTCAACTACTCTTGAACATGAGGCCTGTCCTAGAGTGGTTTATGTACCCAGTGTCACTCTACTGTAGGAAATTGATTTTCCCTCTCTCAGCAGGTACAAGTGACAGTTGTTCAGTTGTTAACCTTTTATCCTAGTGGCTAGATTTTCATTCATTCATTCATTCATTTAAAAATATGCCAAAATAAAATATAATAAAAAACTGCCACATCAAAGTTGGACAATACAAACAGAAGGAAAAGAGCCCAAGGAGTTACAAGAATCAGAGACCCACTAGTTCACTCCCTCAGGAATCCCATAAAGACACTAACCTGGAAGCCATAATATATCCACAGAGGACCTGGGCAGCCCTATGCTTAATGCTTCAATCTCTATGAGTTCAGATGAGATTTGCTCATGTTGATTCAGAGGATCTTGTTTTCTTGGTGTCCTCCATCCCCTCTGCTCTTAAACTCTTTCTGCCTCGTTTTTCATGGGGTTCCCTGAGTTCTGATGGGAGGCATTTGATGGGGACATCTATTTAAGGTTGAGTGTCCAAGGTCTCTCACTCTCTGTGCATTGTCTGGCTGTGGGTGGGTATAGAATAAGAGGCTAGAGGGAACGGATTGATCTCATTAGGAAAGGTAAATAGCACAGTTATGGATGGATGGGGCAGCTGGAATAGGAAGATGGAATGGGAGATAAAGTGGGGAGAGGGTTATGGGAAGGAACACAGTGAAAGACAGCTAAAATGGGGGCCATTTGAGGGGTGGTATGAAAGCTTAATGCAGTAGAAACTTCCTAAAATATATAAATATATGAAGAGAATCCAAATGAAATCACCAAATAAATGGGAGAGGCAGAGTTCCAAATGGGCTTATCATCAAACAAAGCTTCCAGTGCTGGAGTTTGGTTGCATCTAGTTGGCCAAATGGATTCCATGGAAATCCCTAAACGCCCCAGACTGTTGCCAAGACTACATGCTGTTCTTCACAAACTGACAGCAAGGCTCCATTGTTGAATACAACACCTACACAATTCATAGAAGAGTGAATGTCAAGCCAGTGCCTACACAGAGCCTTCAACCCTACATTCTTGGGTCTTTAGTATAGGAAGGCATTCTGCACACTAGTAAAAGAGAAACATAACGACCACGCCAGCTGCAATCCCTTTTGCTTTGATTCTGAAAGATACACTAGGGCAATGGTGGCACAAAGCTTGTGGGGAATAGCCAATAACTGATTTGACTTAAGGCCCATTGCATGAGATGGAACCATACCTGACACTGCTTGAGTAACTAAGAACCTGAGACTAGATGGATAACCCATAGGACCAAGGATAAAACCAAATAATAATGTCCTAAAAATGAAGAAAGAAAATGTATTGATAAAATGATTCCTAACAATATTCTGCTATTCTCATAGATCAACGCCTTGCTCAACCATCATCAGAGAAGCTTCCTCCTGCAGCAGATGGGAACAAATACAGAGATCCATTCCAGCTATACTGGGCTCCTCAAGTCCCTGCAGCTAGCCTTTTACCCAACGAGCATCTCCCATGTCCTGTACTGATTTAATTAACTATTGCTTGATGAGGAAACTTTGCCAAGTGGCTAAGGACCCATACTCCCACAGACATATTTTGGGAGAGTTTCAGATCAGTTGTGTGGCTTGAGGAATTTGCTTAACCTCTCTGTGCTGCAGCTCCCCTAATTAATAGGTAGTATCTACTTCATAGGATCTTCATCTAAGGCATTTGACTTCATCCATGTTACTTGGCTACAGCGGTGTGGCTGGTATGTGGCTGATGCTTTGTATACCAAGCACCTATTTGTTAGTAGTTGCTGGGTTTGATTTTCTTAAATAACTTAGGCTAAAGGCTGTGCCTTCAGAAAAACACTATAGGCTTAAACTTTATTTGGGTTTTTACATTCTGTTTGGGTTCTTAAGTGTAAGACTTGATAACAAGTATCGTACTGAGGTTTAATCTCAGGAGAGAAAATGAAAACGACCTGCACATCAGTGGCTAAGCATGGTCAGGATTTGATATTTACTGTTTTCTGCTTGCTAAGAACTCTCTCTGAAATAAAAACACATGAAAATATGGTAGCCAAACAACCATCAGGGAGGTGCTGGCAGCGCAGCCCAGCTGCTGAAAAGAACAAGGCAGAGGTCCAGAGCAGATGACTCCGGCAGGCTCCCTCTCGATGTGTGTCCCCGCAAAAGACGCTCTCTGCATGAGCCTGAGAAGACACGGTGCCTACAGGATTTGGTGCTCCGGGTGCATCCAACATGGAGCAGGAAGAAGTCAAATCTCAGCCAGGCGTGCCTTCCAGGTGCAGGTGCAAGCAGGTAATGGTGTCATGATGATGGAGGGAGGAGTCCATTCCCAGACAGCGCGCTGACATCAGGGGCGCCCCTTGGTGTTCCAGCAAGGTTGCACCACGGGGTGATTTTTCCTTTACTGCGGTTTCCAGATCATCCCCTTCCTTTCACACACAAGGTTAATTCACTTCTTGATCACATTATTTCCTTGCCGCTCCTTGACAATATAAAAATTCTGAGTGGACAGCTCAATCCCTCTTCCATCTCAGATTTGATTGTTATGGTATTGCCTGGCGTCCCTCAGAGGCCTCCAGCAGCCTTTGCCGCTCTTTATGACACTTAAATGGCTCGGCTACAATTTCTCCATCTATTCACGAAACACTGTTAATAACTCATTTCCAAAGAGGCCCTTCTTTATGTCCTGGCATTAAGGAATTTTTATTAGGTGCCAGGGTAGGTGATACACAGCCCCAGTAACCAAAGAGTTAATTAATCTGTTGAAATTTATTACCTTTTATACTGCACTCAGTGTGACAGTCCCTAAGCGAAACAGACACTGTATTTACAGCCTGGGCTGAAATATTCAGTAATATAGTCTACATACTGACCTCCTCTGTCAGCACTGCCTTCTGCTGGGATGTCCATTAATCACAGAAGACGAATTTGTGGAATCCATCTCCTTTCTTATTCTGAGATTCCAATAAATATTGAAATAATAATTTATTGATTACCTTGCAATAAAAATGTGTGGCAAAAAGCACCCAAGACGTTTGCATGGTAATGCATTTTGGAAGTTCTGCACTTTCTGTGGGACTGCAGGGAAGAAACGGGAAGCACTGGGATGGATTTCTCAGAGTGTGAAACAGATTTCTCACTGTGACAAGAAACGAGGAGGCATCCTCCATTGGTGTGTCTTCTAGCGTGCACACACACACACACACAAACACACACACACACACACACGAGCTGTTGTCGTTAGCAGCTCGTCTTCTTTGCTCTCTATCTCTACAATACTTCAGAGTGCTAACAATTTTCTTGGGCCACAGTTTCACCAGCAAAGCCACCTCCTGCCTGAACTTTGTACCAGCAGAGGCAATGAGGGTATTCACGTGTCTTTCTGTGAACACCAGTGAAATCTGCTGGGGCCGCTTTGCACACTCATTTTAGGCTGAGATGTGTGTTTCCTCGGGCCATGCTTTGGAACGCTTTGGGCTATTGGTCTAAGTGGAAAATTCCCTTACAAATTTTCAAGAGTTCTTATCCTTATCCAGGGTAGTGTTAGTTTCAGCACCTTTCTCGGATCCTAATAATGTCTCCAGCATATCTGAGTTGATTCACAATACTGGAGCTGAGGGTGAGGAGGACGAAGAACCACCGAGCTTGAGATATGTCTGCAGATTCAACGCTCTTATTGGTAAAAACTCCAAAAGTCTAGATGTGTTTGTAGCTGGGTATTTTCAATGTGCTTCTTCAGGGCTGGCTCAGAGTAAGCTGAGTGACAGGCATTTTCGAGTCTGCACTTGTTCCTACGTCCAGCTGTCCCCAGCTCTGCACACTGCAGCTTGTCACCCACTCAGCTCTTCCCACCCAATTCAATCACACACAGTTAATGTAACCCATTTCTGGTCCCCATCATAATTTATCTCAGTTTTGTGCAGCACTTTATGGCCAGGATAACTCATGGAATGGATGAATTCTAATGTGTGGCCTTGGTTTTCTTGTGCTAGTCTGATAAGGTTAACCAGACAGGGAGATATAATAACTTAGGGGACCTAGCTTTGATCTATGACAGCTGATCAACCCCAAAATGCTAACGAAAATGTAGAGGGAAAACTTCTGATGCTCCAAATCAAGAAATAAAAAAAAATACTTTTGTCAGAGAATGAAAATGTTATAATTCCAACATTTAAACAGCTTGGCCATATATTTTTAAAAGAATACAAACTGATTTGAAAATTTTGCAAAAAAATTACATGGAAAGCCTATTTATGTGCCCTGGAAGTGTTTAGGATATGGATTTCAAAGGAAATGATATTTTCCTCAATATTTTAGCAGTGAATGGCAGTAATTAGCTTCTGCATTTCTTGCATGAAACTTCATTTTGATGAATATTCAAGCTAGTGTCTTTAAAGCTATGACACAATTAGGTGACCCTGAACTTTATTTTGCTCTAACGCTAGTTATTTGGGCACATATCTTGTTCTTTGTAGATGGATACAACACAGTTTTGATTTCTTTTGCTTTCTCCAGATTTAGATGATTTTAGTTGTGGAGCGAGATATTGTAGCACGGTAATAGGGAGCTGTGTTGGCACAGCAGAGAGCCTGTGCTGCTTGCTGATAAGGTTTCACTGAGATGGCATACATACGTGTAATTACTGTCATTTCTCTGGTTGTCATTACAGTGAGCATTAATGGCTGTTACTTTCTCTGTTCATATAAAGTTACGTCCTGACTCAAGTTCTCCCTGGTGCTCGGCTAATTGGACGATTCACTTAAAGCATGCTATGTTTTATGGCTTTATCTTTCGTGGTATTTTACATTTTGGAATGTCTGATTCTAATTCCTCTTCCATGGTAGCATAATTTCACAGTGGCACAACCTTAGGAATCCATTAAATTTGGCCTTTGAAACACTGCTTTGTTTTTCTCCCACACAGCAGTGAAAAGCTGTGGCATTTCCCAATGCCTGTGTGCCTCTTTCCCTCTTTAGACTAATAGGGCTTTCTCTCCCCTTGATTTACATCACTGCAACAGTGTTTTTCTTCTTAAGAAGTCATTATCTGCAAAGTTTTATACTAGGTACTGAATATATGAAGCTGAAGACACATTTTCATCTCTCAAGCTGTTTGGAGTCATGTTAGACAGAAACGTGACCAACAGTGGGCTGGCAAGATGGCTGAGCAGGTAAAGGTGTTAGCGAACAAGTGTGGGGACCAGAGTTCAATCCCCTGAATTCATATGGAAGAAAGAGGAACCCATTCCTGAAAATTATTGTTCTCTGACATTTATACACACACACACACAGAGAAAGTAAAAGCAAAATCACAAATAATGATTAAAAAACAGTCCTTTCAGCTATATTGCAATGAGTCTTTAAATCTGCAAAACTAGAACCTGGGAAACTAGCCACTTATTGACAATTCATCCAGTAGCTAGTATTTCTATAAATACTTGAAATGGACAACATTCTTCCCACAATACATACACACAGGGATTCCTGTTTTCAGGAACCCTTGAGATACCAAGAACAACAGACTTGGATTCCTAACCGATAATGGCTCAGGTTTGCTGGGCACCCACACATGCGCCATTACCTTCACGGCCTCAGCTCTAGAAGACGTGGAATAACTAACACCCTGGGACTGGTCACTCTTCACTGTAGGGTTTAGAGAACGTAGATGAGGAACAGAGCCTGGGCAAGTTTGTAAGAGGCATGCCCATGTGGCAGACACTGGAGGCTGGCTGTGCTGTGTTAATTTGTCGCAAGGCTGCAAAGCAAGAGCTTTCATTTTATCCCTATTTTAGCGATGAGTGAAGCGAATTACGAAGCATCTACACCAGCTGCTGAAGGACTGAAATGCAGCCACGGGACTGCAAGGTGGGCCCTGCACACTTCACCTGCTCTTCAGGAGCACGGGGAAGTTAGGCAGGAAGAATTAGCCCCATGGCTTGGCTTGCTTTCCTTTGTTGAGATAAACACCAGGGTTAAAAGGTCACACTCCATCACTGAGAGTATTCCTGGCAGGAACTCCAGGAGGAACCTGGAGGCAGGAGCTGAAGTAGATGTCATGGAGCAGCACCCTTTACCGGTTTGCTCATGACTTGTTCAGCCTGCTTTCTTACACCTCCTAGGACCGCCTGCTCAGGGATGGCCCCACCCACAGTGGGCTGGGCATTCACACAGGAAGTATCAATCCAGAAAATGCCCCATAGACTTGGTGCTTATTGGCCAATCTGAAGGAGGTGTTTTCTCAACTCGCGTTGAGAAACTTAAGGAAACTTAACTTTAAGAAACTTAAAGGACTTTAGCTCGCGTCAAGTTAACAAAACTAAGTTAGCACACTATACTTTTGATCTCTTTCTTGTCTCAGTGTTGTTAGTCGAGTCCTGGGGTCTACAATGCACCTCAATTGTGTGCATTTCTAGGCCGTTTGCTTGAGGCTCTACTGTCCCCATAGGTTGGGTGTTCTTATTCTCACAGTCTTCTTTGTTACAGTTTTATAAAAGAGTTAGTCTTATAGAGGAATACAGGGCTTGTATGACGGATCCTTAGAAAGCATACATTGGGTTGCATGGCAGATGTGAATTAAGGCCAGACAGGAAGGTAACTTTATTATAAAAAGATAATGACTCAGCATGGTTGTGGGAAAACATCACAATACACATTATGGCTTTCTCATTCAAAACGCCTTTTCTGTTCTTGACCGCTTTAGTTTGCTTCGTTTTACTGTGGAATTTACTTTGTATGTAAAAGAACTCTTGAAAATTCATGATCAGTGTAAAAAGTAATAACTTTAAAAAGCCTCCATGAATGTACTACCTGGGCTAACATAAAGTATTGCCTTGAACTAATTCCTGCTATGACACCCTTGGGTTTCATAATTCTCCCAAATATACTCACCTCTTCTCAGTGGTAATAGGATTATGACTTGATGACCACTTTCGTAATTTTACAAATAACATATATAATTAAGTTTAACTCATTGATACATTCATTTCTAACATATTCATGACAGTCTCCTTCATTGAAAATCTCCTGGTAGCAGATTCTCATCTTATGTAACAGTTATGTCATAGGAGGATAGCTTAGTAATTATAGGACTCTATACTGATAGTAAAGAAGACTGTGTCAACAATGAATGAAAATGCTCACAGAGGAAACAGTTCATTATAGAAAATGAATGGAAACCATGAGAAAGAATTAAATTGGAACCTCTAGCACAGAATATATATTTGAATTAAAAAATAATCTTTAAGTCTTCATCAACATACACAGTTTAGAACAAAAGTCAGATTACATGAAGAATAATGGATATATTTAAATTTTGCCCTACAGAGAAAAATAACTTAGCCGATCTTCATAAAGCTGTTGTAGTCTTTTGAAATGACAGATGCTCCACCCAATATTACTGAAATTAATTTAAATTAATGAAATCAACGTCAACTTATCAAGAAGGCATGAAAAGGCTTATTACTCACAAAACAAGGCTATTTAGAAGAAATAGGTGTGTCTTCTCTGATCTAAAGAGAGAGTGGGGAGGGGATAGTCATTTGAGGTCTCTTGCTGGGACATGATGAAGGACTCCAGGGTTTCCCCACCAGCTTACCTATATGTGAGGCAGAAGAAGCAGTAAAGCTAAAAATCTACCACCAATTAACCAGAAAATATGCAACCAGGACCTGGAGAGATGGCTCAGCAGTTAAGAGCTCTTACTGTTCTTCCAGAGGACCTCAGTTCAGTTCCCATCACCCACGTCAGGCAATTGAGAACCACCTGTAACTTCATCTCCAAGGAATCTGATGCCCTCTTCTGGCTTCATAGGCACCTGCAGTTGAATCCAGTTCCTAAGAATCTCTTTAAGAATTTATATAATGAAACATTCTTTATCCTAGAGCTTCTGGAATTCTGTGGCTTCTGGGAAAATGGACTCATCCTAGCCCTTTGAGCTTCAGAGGACTGAACTTTCCCCTACTCCATACTTCTGTGTCTGTTCCTGGTTCCTAATGCAGGAGCTCTAGCATCAAACCAAAGGGTTTCAGATTTCAAGAACATTTTAGAAATTGTAATACTTACATATACCTCACAGGCTAAAAGTTACAAATTCAAAAATCAGAATTGCTTTAAAACCTAAAATGTTATTTTTCCAGTCTTTGTTTCTGAGTTTATATGCACTTTTTTGGCTAGTTTTGTGCTTTAAGTGTTGATATCTCAAAGTATTACTAGTGGGCTATCACTTTTGAGTAATATTTTAGGTAAATATAAATTGTTGGGTTTCAGGTATTTTACCTCAAATTAAACATTTCATTCTATGAGATGCTAGCATTGTTGCTAATGAATTATTTTCTCTACACATTAATTACCATTTTGGTCAGCCATCTTAGGAACTTTTTCTTCATTGTTAATAGTTCATTTCAACATATTTCAATATGTCTTTTTTTGTTATGTTAATGTTTAGGAACAACTTTAAGGAATGTGGTTTTTCTTTACTATTGTACAGGCCCCAGTGATCTATTTTTAAACACCCTTTTGAGATTCTGTTTCTTCTGGTGCTGCCATTGCATTTGTCACAGCACAATCTCAGTTTTCCTTTTCTTCATACCTTACATTTATTTAAAAAATCTGAACTGTATATTATGATTAATATTTTGCATTCAGTTGTCAGTTCACCAACTGCCATTTCATTTGGAATACTGTTGTTGAACTATCTTCCTGTCTCCTCCTCTCTCATGCTGGGTGACAGGCAGGTACCACTATGCCTGGATTTGGGGGCTTTTGAACTTCTTGTTAATTCAGAAATTGATGTGTGCATGCGTGTGTGTGTTAGAAACTATTGTTTTCATTAGGAGAATGTGCTAGTGAGCTTTCTGTTATTGTAACAAAATATCTACGAAAAACAACTAAAAAGAGAACGGGAAGTCCCCTGCCTCATGGATCTGTAGTGAGGGAGCACAGCCTGCTGGGATATGGGTGTGAAACAAAGCTGCCCACCTCAGGGAAGCCAGGAAGTAAAAGAGAAGGGCAATCATGCCATCCCTCCCTCCTTAAGCCTCACTCATCTTCAGCTGCCTCGCTGATCCCCTCTTGGCCCACTTCAAGTTTTCTCCATCTTCAGTGGAACCACACTTGAAATTATAGCATCGAACTTCTTTTTATTCTCCATCTTGGGCTGCCTCTTCTTCCTCCTATCTGGCCCCTTTGTTATGACTCTATTGCTTCTTTTATCCCTTACCCACCTTTAAAAGATATTCTCTCTTTTTGAGCAAGTTCAGCCCCTCCATAGGGGGTTTCCATATCTTTAGCAAGACTTGTCTGGTCTGTTGAGTCTAATGTTTCTGCCTCTGTGTTCCTTTGGAGAGGGGTCCAGAGTGAACTTCAGAGCATAAAGTTTAGTGGAGCTACAGGTTGTCAACTTATTTATAGTAAAAGGTGATAGGTTTATAAGATGAGCAATTCTATTATTAAATGTAAAAACGTAACCACAGCAGTCATTTTTGGCAATAGAAAAGCATAAAGCTTGACACCTGGAGGTTTGAGAGACAGAGCATATTGTCTCTTAAGCTGGAACTGCTGATAAGTGTAAACTGGTTAGGGACATGTTATAGCATACAGAGTATGAATTACCATTGGTCCCTTGTGCCCTAGTCTGCTCATCATTGACCTTGGGCCACGTGTACTCCCTGGGCTGTAACTGTCATAAACTGAAAGATTTCAAATATCTGTCCAAGATGTCACTCTTTGCACCATTATCCATTGGTTTCCATTTTATTTGGAGTTAAGTTGTAATTCATATTTTCCACATGGCTATTAATCATTGACATTTTCAGTCATTCTTTATAGATTTATTGCATTTTGATAGTTTAGCATTCTTGTTCACCATATTCTCAATGAAATAATTTTTCAAGGTGGCTAAACAGTTAGGTTACTCTGTGTCATGGTGCTGCGACTCTAAGAGGAACCTGGGATGAACCCGAAAGTTGGGAAAAAAAAGAATGATTTAGAAGTTTAGAAGACTTAGCCTCACCTCACATTAGCAACTGTTACTCTTGTGACTTACTGTTCTGTTTGTAAAATGAGAACATTTGTTTTCTGTATTTCAGTTTCATGAAAACAACACGAAACTAAACAGGCACAATCATGTTACAAATAAAACTTTTTTTCCTGAGCAAAAAAGAAGAATTCAGGACTTGAAAGGCAAATCAGGAATGGGTTGAGGGCTGAAGAGATGTCTCAGTGGCTAAGGACATTTACTGCTCTCACATAGGACCCAGGTTTGTTTCCAGCATCCATGTCGTGGATCACTGGTCTGTGGATAAATCACATGTGGCATAACAATATCATGCTATAAGGAAATATTACCCTGCCATGAAAAGAAATGAAGAACTGATAACGTGCTCCATCTCTTATGAGCCTTGGGGACTGTCCTGGCTAGTTTATTGTCAGCTTGACACAACTAGAGTTATTTCGGAAGGGACTCTCAGTTGAGAAAATGCTCCTGTAAGGTTGTCTGCAGGCACATCTGTTGAGCATTTTCATTAATGATTGATGTGGGAGGGCTGCTCATCTGGGTGGCGCCATTGCTGGGTGCTGTAAGAAAACAGGCTGAGAAAGCTATGAGGAGCAAGTCAGTGAGCAGCCATTCATCATGGTCTCTATGTCAGTTCCTGCCTCCAGGTTCCTGCCTTGAGATCCTTTCCTGATTTCCCTCAGCAATGGAGAGTGACCTTAGTTACACGCTGGAATAAACTCCTTTTCACTCAGGTTGGTCTTGACTGTTGTGCTGGTTAGTTTTATGTCAACTTGACACAAATCATCTCAGAGGATGGAACCTCAATTTAAAAAATGTCCCTATAAGACTGGGCTGTAGACATGCCTGCAGGGCATTTTTTTTAAAAAAAATATTAATGTGAGAGGCCTCAGCCCATTGTAGGTGGTGCTACTCCTGGGCTGTTGACCATTGATGCTATAAGAAAGCAGATTGAGCAAGTCATGAGGAACAAGCCAGTAAACAGCACATCTCCATGGCATCTACATCAGCTCCTGCTTCCAGGTTCTTGCCCTGCTTGAGTTTCTACCCTCATTGCTTTTAACTATGAACCATCCTATAGAACTGTGAATGGAAATCCTGTCTTCTCCATGCTGATTTTGGTCATGGCATTTCATCACAGCAATAGTAACCCTGAGACAGCCACAGTGCTTTCACCATAATAGATAGAGGTATATGCTTAAAGGAAGAAACCAGACACCTCTGGGAGAGCACATACCCCGTGATTCCTTTGTATGAAATAGTCGACAAAACCTTGTTCATCATGACAGCAGACATGACATTAGTGATTTCCAGAGAAGGGAAAAGAGTGACTGATGAGTGAGCAGTGGGGATTCTTCGTGGGATGATGAGTGAATCTGGGGATTAGACGGTGAGGATGGTTCACACCTTGTGTTTAGTAATGATCACAGAAACTGACTGTGGCAGTGTACACAGGAGTCTCAGTAACTGAGAGAGTTCAAGGCCATCCTTGAACACGTAGTGAGTGTCAGGGTATCATGGTCAATGTGAGATCTTGTCTTGAAAAGTCAGAATAAACAAATAAAGATCAATGAATTATATACTTTCCTTAGTAAATTTTCTGGTATATAAATTATGTCTTAAAACCTGGCAGTGGTGGCACACACCTTTAATCCCAGTACTCAGGAGACAGAAGCAGGTAGATCTCTGAGTTTATGGCCAACCTGGTCTACAGAGCAAGTTCCAGGACAACCAGGGATACACAGAGAATACCTGTCTCAAACAAACAAACAAACAAACACCAAAACAAACCTTCAAAATGACTATTTTTTTTAAAAAAAAATCAAGGGCTGGAGAGATGGCTCAGCGGTTAAGAGAATTGCCTGCTCTTCCAATGATCCTGAGTTCAATTCCCAGCAACCACATGGTGGCTCACAA
>LOJH01009040.1:13809-28878 GCA_001685095.1 Ellobius talpinus
TCTCTCTCTCTCTCTCTCTCTCTCTCTCTCTCTCTCTCTCTCTCTCTCCTTGATCATTGTTCACCTTAATTTTTGAGACAAGGTCTTTCCTTGAACCCCAAGGTCATGGATTTATTTGGCTATACTGATTGGCCAATGAGCTTCAGGGATCTGCTTGTCTCTACTCCTGACTCCTCCAGCCCTGGGGTTAGAGGAAGGTTTTGTTATGTGGGTGTTATATATAGGTGTTAGAGATCAGAGTTCAAGTACTAGGAAGTGAGGCAGGCCCTCTACTGATGAGTCATCTCCCCAGACCTGGCCTGGAAGTTTTGTTTGGTTCTGGAGAATGTTCACTGTTTTGTTATTAACAGGGGTGTCAGGTTATGTTAGGGTTTTATTGCTGTGAAGAGACACCATGACCATGGCAACTCTTATAAAGGAAAACATTTAATTAGTGCTGCCTTACAGTTTCAGAGATTTAGTCCATTATCCTCATTGTGGGAAGCATGGCAGCATGCAGGCAGGTGTGGTGCTGGAGGAGCTGAGAGTTCTACATCCGGATTGACAGAAGGAAATGAACTGGCTTGAGCTTCTGAGACCTCAAAGCTCACCCCCTAATGACACACTTCCTCCATCAAAGCCACACCTACTCCCATCAAGGTCATACCTCCTAATATTGCGGTTCCCTATGGACCAAATATTCAAACACATTTGTGTCTATGAGAGGCATTTCTATTCAAACCACCAAACAGGTCTTGTTACCAACACCTGGCAGCCTTCTTTTCCATGTCCACTTGTTTGAAACAGCCTATCTGTTTCATATTTCATATTTCATGTATCTCTCCAGGATTATCTTTCTGAACTCTTCCAAGAAAGGAGATTGGGCACATCTCTGAATTTCTGGAAATTGTGAGATTTTGATTTTTATAATTCCCATGATTCTGGAATCATATTTAAGCCATATGCATTTCAGCTTGTTCATCTGTGAAATGGGAGACCGTTTGTAGAGACTGTTTGTAGATGTGTGAGCCTGGGCAGATCAGCTGAGCTGCTGATAATGTTGTCAAACTTGCCAGTGAGCTCTCTGATCCAGAGTCACATTGGTTGCTGCATGTCAAAGCATCAATGAGTTGTTCTTTCCCATAGGTAAGACATAGTATCTGATTGTTAATTGAGTTTCAATACTTTAGACATTCATGGAGTAATTGTTCCCACAAGGTATCAGGTGCTAAGGGATGTGAACCCAGCCCTGTCCCTCCAGAATCTTATAGCCTGGTGTGACATTAAACACAAAGGGCAAAATAAGGATTCAGTTGGATGGGGAGTCAGATATGGGACAGTATATGGAGGGTTCTGGGAGCACTCAGGGGCACTTATTGTGGTTGGAGATAGCAGCAATTATGGCAAGCCTATCAGGAAGGTAAGTCGTGAGTTTTTCTTTTTCCTAAACTTTGGCTGAACCTCCAAGATTGAAAGTGCATGCTATTAGGTACTCGGAGGTTTAAAAAATGTAATGAGTAATATGTGAAGAATTTGCTAAGCTGTAGCCCCCACCACCAATGAGGTCAAAGGTCCCGGCTCATCACTACCTTCAGGGAAGGAGTGGGTGGACTGAGGAGGTTGATCAGAGAGGGTGGTTTGCAGATGTGTTTAGGGAAGTGGGAGGATTCATTCCTGTGTTCTCATGGGCAGCAAGGCTTCCTCTCTCATATCAGTAAGGAGAGTGGGCTTTCTGAGTACCATTGGAGTTCTGGACCTCTGAACTTGGGGATGTTGGAAGCCAAACAATGGAACAAAGAACATAGCAGCCTATGTCCTGGGATGTCTAGCTGGAAGGAACCAGGCCAAGGGGATAAGAGGATGTTGTGAGGCACTAGTTAGAGATACCATCACTGTAGTCATGGGTCCTTAGTGAATGATTCTGAGGAGTTCACAAAAGGGTTCCATGAGAGAGGCTGAGCAGTCCACAGCAGCATCCCCAGTGATGCAATGATGCCAATTCAAGTCAAAGAGGACACACTATGCCCCACTTCTCCCAGGATCTCTGATTTCCTTTTTGTCAGCCCTGGAGTATGCAGAGGGAGTTTAGATGGAGGACGGGGATAGAGGGAAGGGGATGGTGCTGGAAGTTCCTCTCTTCCTGAACAGGAAACAACCCAGGAAATGAGGATTTCGGGTATGTTCTAGATAGGATGAGGCTATAGTACTGTAAAGTTAGACTGGAGAAGGCATAGATAACTGCAAAATGATAGGATTTACCTATTCCCAAGACTTGGTACCAGAGTTTATTCCTTCCCTAGATGGGTGAAGTGGGTCAACCCAGTAGGGTGAGGGCCAGTGATGGAGAAGGACCATACCACCTTGGGCTCTAGCCTTACCCAGTCTCAGTTCCTTAGGTACATGATATACACCCCCTTCAAAAAGTACCTCTGATGCCACTTATTGGTTTGAATCTGTGGCAGTTCATTTGTTCTTCTTAGTACAACCTTGCAAAAGACATCTTACAATCAAGTCTCATATAATGATAAGGGCACAGAAGTCAAGAAAGGTTAAATATCTTGCTCAAGGAAGCACAGTAAGGAAAAGGCAAAGCTATGTCCTAGAAAGAAATAAACTCAAAATTTTACCATATATATATATATATATATATATATATATATATATATATATGGAGGAGACAGGATGATGCAGTACTTGGGAAAGCCAGCCCCTTCTTTGGACTCAAAGTAGAACTTTGTTTAGTCAACAGTTCCAAAGTTTTGAGCAGCTGAATTTCCACTAGAGGCTGTCAATCAAATGTAGCCCACCACTTTCTGGAGCAGAGGGCATGGGAACATGCCCAGGCAGAACGAACACCCATCTCCTTCCCAAGACAGGATATAACTCTGCTGCCATCACTAGCTATAGAATGCAGGTGTCTTTGAAGGAGGTGACCATCACCAATAATCAAGATATTGATTATGGTTCTGACCTTCTTTATAGAGTAGCTTGCTCAATTCCTGGGGGGGGGGATTGCAGGAATCCCCCTGGGGCATGGGAAATTGCCAGGCGCAAAGCGGGGTGTGAATGACATCAGCTGCAGGTGAGTGAAATCAGTTGCCTGCAAGAGCCAGTTGGATAGGGCCCAGCAATTACACTGGACAATTAGCGGTTCCATTTCTGGGCTGGGAGCAGGGAAGTGCTAGTGTTTGCAGGGTCCCCAGATGGATCCAGCACCCTGCTCATTTATTCTCCTCCAAGAGGTCAAGCTTGTCCATTTCATTCTGGCTGAGGGGAGAAAGGAACCTTAGGAAGAGTAAGAGGCCCTCTAAGAAGGGCATAGATGTTCAGACACAGAGCCCAGCTTTGAGTTCTGCTCAGCTTGACTCCAGAGCCAGTGACATCTCCTCAAAGTGAGGCATGATGGTTGTGTGCTGCTGTCACCTCAGCTCAAGCTTCCTCCTCATCAATGCCGTTGCTGCAGGGATGTCTTTGTCCAAGGATGACTTGGGAGAATGAAAAGAGAGAGGTGGGATGCTTAACCCTAATTTCTCTGTCTATAGCCTCTGCACCAGTCACAGGGACCCTTGACTGAGACAGTCTTTTCTGAAGTTGGTACATAGGTTTTGCCTCAGTTGGCACAACTCCTAAACTCCCCCTTCCCTCTCTTTCACTTTTTTTTGATGACTTACAAGGTTTTGCATGGGTGCCACCCTGACTGTGGAACCTCCCCTGACTATAATATCTCTGCCTTGCCTTTCCTGCCTGAGCGCCACACTATCGTCACCCTTCCTACACTGCATTCTGTCTCCTCATTACTCAGCATCCCGCGTCCCTCAAGACTCTGGAGTTCTCACAAGCTTCCCTGGCATGGTGTGCCAAGACAGCCTCATGCTGCACTTTAACTGTGGTGGCAGTGATGGGAGTTCTGTGTTTGGTGTTATCCCAGCCCTGTAGGTTAAGTATCCTGAGGGCACCACGCTGAAGTGAGCAGATTTCAGAATGACTTTTATTTACCCCTCAAGTGAGGGTGACAACTTCCTTATGATGGAATCAAATGTTGGAATGTTGGGAAGAGTGACTTTCAGGGACTTTCTAGTGCTTCACTGAAGAGCTTTTAAGTAAAGCAGTGGCTGTTGACACCAACACCATACGTGCTCAAGAGCCAGAGTGCTCACATGAAAGCAGAGACAGAATGAAAACACCGGGAAAGAGGCAGGCAGAGATGCAGTCAGCCCCATAGCACCAGGTCAAGGGCTGCGATTTGGGGTGATTAGAAAATGAGGCTTCTGGGAGAATAGCTTGGCAGAATGAAGAAAGAAACCACAGCCTGGGAATCTGCAGCTTAGCCGAGTCCTGGGCATATGACATGGAAAAAAATGTACAAATTCCTACCCCCAAGAGAGCTCAGAATTACAATACAGTAATAAGCAGGGGGAAATGCAATTAAAACATGAATGCAAATAGTTCTCAGCCCCGGCTGCATATTAAAGCCAACTAGGGAGCTTTTAAAAATACCACTGTCCAGTCTATTCCCAGAGTGGTAAATTGAACATCTCTGGTGGGGGGACTTCTGTATGTAGTTTTCTTTATCCTCCCAGGAGATTTTTTTTTATGTTAGCAGACAAGGAGCGATATTGGGCAGAGGGAATTGGGGTTGTTTCTCAGGGATGGCGAGGCTGATCCTGTCGGTCCTGGCAGAGGATGTGAGTTAAGATGAAGAAGGCTAGGTGATGGGCTTTTATGGAGTAAGCATCAGGCACTTGCAGAGGTACACAGTGGTCTTGGCATGGCACAATGAGTACAGTTTCTGCGTGACCAGAGAGAAAGCTAGAGGGATGCAGGCCTAGAGCAAGGGCCCAGAAGGCGTCCAAGGCTATAGCCTCTTGTGCTCATAAGAAATCAAGACTCCCGGAGAGATCTGGATCTCCGACAGAGGATAATGTCATCAGACTTTTGCTTTAGAAGTCCAGGCCAAAAGAGATATGGGACACCATTGATCAACAGAGCCAGTTAGGAAGCAGTACAGAGTCTAGTGGGGAGGACATGAAAACAGACAGGAGAGGCTTGTTTCAGGAGACACAGAGGGATCACAGTCTGTAGATTGGTTTCAGTAGCAAATAAACCCAGATTTCTGAGGCTTCTGACAACAAAGGTTTATTTCTGGATTAATTCGTGTCAACTTCCAGTCAATAAAATCTTCTTTCTGGAAGGGAGTCTCAAAATAAACCCCCATCTTAGTTGGTGCAACATCATAGCAGAGGCCATGCAAAGTGACAGTGCTGCAATGGCCCTTGAATGACTTCTATTTAGAAGCCAAATAGCCAGTTCAGTGATAACATGGCAGGAAACATGATTCATGGGGAAGCACAGCAGATATTTGAACTAAGAAGCAATCTGCCAGGAGGAGTCGGGGAGAGATGGAAGGTTGCATAAGAGCAGCTAACTTTGTGAGCTCTGTAGCCACCATGCCACCATTCTCTGTTGGACTCGGACCTCTAAAGGCAAGAGTCATGCCTCTCTATTCACGGTACTTAGAACTGCAGAAGCTCCCAGAGTCTGTAGGTCAGGCCTATCTCAGACTCCAGAAACCACGTGGTTCTTCCTCTTCTGTGCCACCTTTCCCTAGGACCAGTGGCTAGCTGCTAGATCCTCTCATGGAAATGGCAGAAGAAACTTGAGAGGCCTCCTAAGTCCGAGGCTCAGTCCTCAGCCTTTGACATTTCTGCCCTTGATTAGAACAAGTAGAATGGTCAGCCAAGAGCTGGGGAAATCTATTCTCCCCATGGGGCAGGGAAGATGGGGCTCTGTGTGAATGGTACCAGTAAGAATGCGGGCCAAGGATCCAGTCTATTCCAGGTGCTAATATCACCTCCAGGCAATAGGGCTTTAAATATCATAACATAGTCCTTCATCCATGTTTAGCTTCTTTGGTTCTTCAGGTGCTGCTTATTACAGAGGCATCTTAGCTCTCTGGACACAAGGAGCTCAGCAGGTGTGGAAGGTACTTCTAGCTATTTGAGCACAGGCTGTAGCCTTTATTAAACAAGTCTCACCATCCCCTTACAGTATAATTTCATAACCTGTGAAAGGAGAAACAGTAATGTCCCTTCTATTCTTTACTTGTGTAAAGTAACAAGTGAGGTCATGGTGGAATTGTCTGGTGACTGCAATGGACCATACGTATGTCCCATAGTTTTTCAGAGTATAGGGCATAGCATGGCATCATTCCAGACACTACTGGGGTATACGATCCTGCATGCTCACACTCTCCTGAGCACTATACCCAAGTGTGGTTTCACCTGATGTCATTGCCTGCCTTGCCACAAATATGCATGTCTAGGACCTCTTTCATCTTATGCACACTTGTGTCATGCCTCCAGCTTTGTTTTGCTGCTGAGAAATGCAGACATACTTGGGGAAATGAGCTGGACCAGGAAGAGTTCAAGCGGCATCTCTAAAAGAGGAAGAAAATGAGATACAAGGAACAGGAAAGGGATGGGTATCAGAGTCACAGGCCCGAGATAGAAATCAAAGACCAGTTTTGCTCTGATGTAGAAACTTCACCTGCACTAAACACCATTTGTTGCTATTGTGAAGTAACAAACTTTGAAATTTTCAAGGATAATGAGTGGCCTCATCTGCTTTATAAATTACTGGCAATTGCAGTCAGGAAGAATTGAAATATTTCCAGCCTGTATCTGCAAAGTTAGATACAGGCTGGAAATAAGGTAGAGACTTCTCCAGGGTACATCTTCCCTAAGTCAGGAGTCATACTGAAGGCCTTCTTTTAAAGCCCATCTCTATGGGAGTTAAATGACTATGTTTGCTTCTGGCATACCCACCCAGATGTCTTACCATGTTTTCCAAAGAAATGTATCTTCTACTTAATAGTCAAACCATGTAGTGTTGGGGAAAAGCTCCAGGAAGCTGGCTCTCCGTTCCAAGCCTCACCATGATTTTCTATGACACCCCCAAAATGGTTTAATCTTACTGTCATTCTTCATTATGGCCTTTTTTTGGAGATATACCAGGCTGCTACTGCTTCAGGGCAAGATTTGCCATCCAGGTCCACAGTATGATCAGAAGTTGGTCAAAGTGAAGTCTGAAGACAGCTTCCAGCTTTCAGAGTCAGCTTCATCCAAGATCATATGTTTCAAAGAGCAGCCACATCTTGCCCTTAATTGAGGCATGATGTAAATGGCCACTTGAGCCTGACACCGAACAATTTAATAACATTGTATCTTCCAGATGTTGTAGCTACTTTGAAGTTTTACCATCTTTTCTTCTTTCTTTGCCTAAAATTCTCAGTCACCTTCATCATCGCTGTCTTCCTTCATAATGTTGGCTCTTGCTAAGCATCTTGCATCCCAATCCAAACCTCAGCATCCCCCCTCTTGAGAACAGAGAACATGTAATAGTATTTCAAGAATGTGGGAAGTATGATGGTAACTGGGAGTTTGGACTTTCACTTGTCCCCTGATGATGAGCTCTTTGCTGTGGCAAGTCAAGTGTGGTCAGCATGTCCATTTCTTATAACGATTGCAACAGCTTGTCATTAGACCTTACAGACTTAGCACCTCATTGTTCTGTAGGCCAGAAATTCAATGTGTCTCTCACTGTGCTAAAACCAAGATGGTGGCATGCTGACCTCCTTCTTAGAGGTTCTGGGATGAATTGGTTTTCCTTTCATTTATGAATCTGGCAAAATCTACTTTCTGCATTTTAGAGACTTGGGCTCCCATTTTCCCATAAGGTGTAACTGAACCACTCATGGCTTCTAGAAGTAACACTGGTTTTTGACTTGTAGCCCACATTCTGTACTGTCAAAACTGTAATAATCAGGGTGGGGAAGGGTCCTCACACTTCTAATCTCTCGTCTCATTTTCTTTTTTCAACTTTCAAGAACTCATGAGATTACAGTGAACCTGTTGAGATCAATCAAGGTAGACTCGGGGTAGATTCTGCATCTCAAAGCATTTGACTTTAGAAGGGAGAATTGAAGCTATTGGTGATCTTAAATAATATGGTGTGGCATTCAGGGTGCACTCCAGATGGAGACTCACAAGGCATATCTTCTGCTTGAGGATAAAGCCACATGCCTGAAGCTGAGAACGACTCATTTTAGGGAAGCCATTCCTGGTCCCCAATGAGGTAGCACATCTCTGTGAGACTTTAGGTTGCCGTGAGTCAGGACTGGGTATTGTGATCTGAGCTTATGGAACTCACCAAGCATTGGAAAAATTGCCATAGTGTCTTGAATGTTTCCAGGCTTGAAAGCAATAAAATCAGCCGAGCATAGAGTAAAACCTCCCAAAGTGTGAGCTAAAACAAATATTTCCATTCTGTAAGTTACCTTATGTCAGGCATTTTGTTACAGCTAGAGAAATTTGACAGAGTGTGCTTTGTTGGTTTTACAGCTTGAAAACTGAGGCTTATTGTGTTAAGACTTAAGGGTACTTTAAAATTCAGAGCTTGCCTGGAAGTGCTCTAACAAGGTCCTTGGTGAATATCCATCCTAGGGGCCCATTTTAAATCTTTTCCCTTTGAAAGGTCCTCATTTATTCTAACACAAATGAGTTAGCTACAGAAAACATATAGAAACAAGTGAGAGCAATGAACCTGCTAGGTTTAGACCTGAGACCCAACCTTATCAACTGTTCTGAGACTTCTCAGTCTCTTACATTCTTTGACCTTGATTTTCTTTATTTCCACAGTGAAGTGCTACTGACACCCACTTTCTGCAGTAGCTGTGGAGAGTTCTATGCAGTAGTGACTGCAGAACTACATACTGTCCATCACCAAACCCATCATCTCCCTCTGGCTACCACTCTAGCTCCAGTGACAGTTCTAAGCCTTAACTCCTCTGGTCTTGGAGCCTGGAGGAGCCTTGGACTTGGATTCTGGGCATTCACTCCCCCCGAGGGTTCTTAAACTCAACAGAAAAACCCCATAGTTGTCCTTCAAAAGTATAACTCTTCAAAAACAGGGACTGGCTCTCTCCATCCATACTGTTGAGATACCCCTTAGGCTGTCTTTCTCCTTTGCTTCCCCCATTCTCTCTTATCCTATGCTCCTCTTTTACATAATTATTTAGGAAAGTAGCTATTAATGTCTTTTTCTTGGACTAGTTTGTGAGAGCCTATATGAGCACAAGCTGTGGTAATACCCAGATATGGTAGCGCATGGATCACTGTGAAATCAGGTTCTTGCAGAAGTATATTCATTATAGGGTAGCCTATCCAATAATGGACAGACCATAGGAAATGAAGGCAGAGTCATCTGGCTTATCTTGGTGTATTATTGAAGGGTTCATGAAGGAAGAGATCTCTAAGGTGAGATCTTCGAATATGAAAAATACTGGCTAAGCAGTGTGTGGTGTTCAAACATAAAGCAATGGCTGAGGATATAGGTTTTCCTAGGCAGAGAGCAGGAAATACAACAAAATTGTCTGGATGACAGTATGGCACTAATGGTGAGGTACAAAGAGTCATGAGACCTGGAATATGGAGTGAAATGGGATGTCCTTCTGTATATGTGTTGCTTTTATTGGCTAATGAACAAAGCTGTCTTGGCCAATGACTTAGCAGAGTAAAGCCAGGTGGAAAATCTGAACAGAGATAGAGAGAGAAAGTAGGCAGAGTCAAGGAGATGCCATGTAGCTGCCCAAGAAACAAGTGATAACAAACCACAAGCCTTGTGGTAAAATATAAAATAATAGAAATGGGTTAATTTAATATTTAAGAGCTAGCTAGAAATATGCCTAAGCTATTGGCAAAATAGTGTTGTAATTGATATAATTTCTGTGTGATAATTCATGTCTGGGCAGCTGGGAAATGAAGGAGCAGTCTCCACTTACAATGGAGTGTGAGGATACTAATGGCTACAAGGAGAGATGCTGCTACAGTGGGAGACGGGCTGGTTTATGAATATATCCCCTGGCCATTGTAACCTAATCACTAATCACCATAGGAACCCACTGAAGGGGTTATGCTTATAGATATGACGTCTAAATGCCTAGCCCAGAAATCACCCTATAACATAAAACTTAATATTCATTCATCTTGAAAGGTCTTTTCTTATTTCTATTCCTCTTGTTCTATTTCCACTGCTGTGTGTGAATACCCAACTGTCTTCAGTACTCAACACACACACACACACACACACACACACACACACACCCCTCCCCCAAACCCAGAGTGTTTGTGGATTCTACTTCCTGGTTAGATACAAAGAATTACTCCAGTTAGGGTGGAACTCTAGTGGCTCCTTAGGAATTTGGTGGTGTCATCAAAGATTCAGTATCTGCCAGCCTCTAAAAATAAAACAAAAACTGCTGTCCATGGTTCTGACTTGATCCTCATCAGTATCAAAGGATGGAAGATTTTCACTTGCCACCTCCCAACAAGATTTTTTAGAAGAGAACACTTGACCCAGGGGTCTCTATCTAGGAAAGAAGTGCATTCTGCCTGAAACCTCCCCAAGGCTCTACATTTCTCACTGGCTGGAACATAGACTCATGGGCAGCCAGGTCAGTCACTTGGTAAGGGTCAGGACTGAATAGTCAGGGGACGTTTAACCAATTCTGTCTGAAGGTTAGATATGGGCTTACCAGTTTCAGTATCTAGAGACAAATCAGAAATTCCAAGCCCCAGGTTCTTCTGAGATTGATGGAGTCAGAATTTCTGATATTGGATTTCTCCCAAATCTGCATGGTTTAAACGAAATCAATGAATTTGATGTTTGTTTGAGGAACTGCTTGGACTGACCTTGGATGGAATGTTTGTTGCTGAATCAGGTGTAAAGACCCATTTAATCAGCCAATCTGTCTTCCTATTCCTTCGGCACCAAGCTCCATGACAATTGCAGGACTTTCATGTCATTCTGTGACACCCAGCCTTATCAGAGCTCTGTCCCCTACCTAGTACTGTGTCCCTTCTAAAGTATGGAGCACATTTCCACCCATTTTTTTTAACACACAGTTAGCTATCCCATGGATGAGCCTTTCCTGTGTTCTCTCCAGCCCCTTTCAGGTCTTCCCATGAGTCTACACTACTCTTGGTTACAATCTGTTACCAGTTTGTTCTGCTGCCTGGATTGCATTATTGTTCACAGGTGGCCTGAGCACTGGGTTCCACATGCAGGAGTGAGGGGAAATAAGAGGGGAAACACTCACGCTGGGACCTCAGGAGATTGGAGGGAGGATGATTTTGCCAAGCTCCCACATATGATTATTTCCTATATTTGTGTGCATTATAGTGGGGGAAATCACAAGGTCTGGAGTCAAACCAGCTAGAAGTTGGATCCTGCTTGATCATCTCTGGTTCTTTAGTCTTCAGTGTCATCCTCAGTTGTTAGCCTTGATTTCTTTAGCTATAAAATGGGACTGGAAATGATGACCTCATATGGCACTCCTGTAGCTTGGGTGAGGAGGTGGCCTTAAGAATTCCAGCAAAAAAAAAGAATTCCAGCACAGAGGAAGCACTCAACCTGCATTCACAGCTGTGAACAGGTGCACATAGAGCCTAGGAAAGGAAGCATTGCAGCTTTCTGAAATGTCATTTCTTCATCTCACAGGTGACAGTGAGGAGGCACACATTAAGTAAAACACCTGTGGCTTCAGAACAGGAAGGTCAGAGGCCCCATTGAAGTGAGGCTTCAAGGCCTATTCCAGAGTGTTTTAAGCTTCATCTTCTTGCCTTCTCAGCAACTGTGTAAAATCAGCCAGAAAAATTCTCTTTTGCTTCCTGGTACCCAGGTGTTGGACTAAAAGGGAGCAGGGAATGAACAAAAAAAAGGAAGGTGACATTTTTAGAGGCAATATGGTTTTCTGAAAAAGTGTCTTTTGCTTCTTTTTCTTACAGGTGAAAGAAAGCAGGTAGTGATACATGGGTCTGTGGGGAATGGGTGTTTACTTTTGCCTCTGAGTTAAGAATAATATTTCTGTTTATTCTTTTCTCCATACATCTCCTCAGGAGCAGGAAATACCTGTTTTCAAAGTTAACAGAAGGGCCAGGAAGAGAGCTCACACTATAAGTGCTTGCTACACAAACATGAGGAAGTGTGTTCAGGCCCCAGAACCCATGTAAAATCAGGAGCTGTGCTGTATGTGTGGAATCCAAGCAATGGGAAGAGGGTGGCGACAGGCTGATCAGCTACTGGACAGCTCGACAACTAAATCAGTGAGCTCCGAATTCTGTGAGAGACCTTGTCTCAAAAAGTAAGGAGTTTTCATAAGCATGTTGACACATGTACATCATGCATATATACTGCTAGATAGATAACTAGATAAATAGATACCTAGATATATATAGTTTTACAGATAGATTGATATACATATATATACATATGTAAACATATACATACATAGCTAAAATTTAAAAACATAAAGGACAAAATATGAGCTTTCAGCTCTATTCAAATATGGAAATTTGGACAGCATATCTGGTAGGAGTTGGAAGGTATTCCTGGAAATGAAGTTGATGCCATTCAATTTTTGGAAACTGGGAAATGGTTAGATTCACCAGTTTTGAATTTGAAAGTTCTTCCATTGTAGCAGAAAACTCACATGCTATTCATTCATGATGAACCAGTTTTACATGTCTTTCCAAGTTTGAGCTGTTCTGAAATTGTATGTTTCTTTTGTCTTGGCGAAGGGCTGGTCTCCCAGGCGAGAGGACCAGAGCTTATATGGGAATCTGGTTGGGATCTCAGGGTTTCACCCCACCTACTTTCCCCCTAGCTCCTTGCTTCATTGCTTTGGACAAGTGTGTTTTCATTGAGTCATCACCCTTTGGAATGTTAGCCTACTGTGGGCAAGAGATGAGCAATACAAAGGAAGTGACCAGTAAGCCTTTAACAGGATGGGAGAAGTCCTTGTGGTCTTCAGTGGCTTCTCTGAGGTCATCCCATTTGAATAAGGTTTCAGTTAAGGGCGTAGAGTAGTGTGCACTGAGATTACAGTGGGTGGGTATCATAGGAAGAAGGGTAGCCAATACTGTTTGCACCTCCTTCCACCTTTGCCTTAGTGGACAGGCACAGCTGTAAGACACACATAGACCTTCGCCTAGCTGCTTTGGGGAACTGAGGGTTAAAGTGGCAGACATTGGGGTCACCGGCATGATTGAAGCAGGGCAGAAAACCCTTTCTGTGGGCTAGGAGGAAAACTGATTAGGGAAATATTCAGGCAGATGTGCAAAAGCAGGAGAAGCACAAATAAAACAAGTGAGCAAGGAAATCAGTGTGTATCTCCTAGGATGGTGTGAACCACAGTGAGTGTGTGTGTGGTGGTGGGGGTAACTATCTATACATATGTCAACTAGGAGAAGGGATGTGGAGCAGAGGGAGCAATCTGCGTGGCCCATGGCAGAATTGGGGCCATCTTCTCTTCTCCACTGAGAAACTGCTTACTGTAGCAGTGAAAGTGGAGAATGCCTCCTAGTCACCGCCAGACCCAGATGTGCTGCAGGAGCTCCTTCTGCTCCTTCAGTCAATAGCCTTTAAGATACCAGTCCACTTGGGCATGGTTTCTTTTGCTTCAAAAAACAGCGTTAGCCCTTCTCTCTTCCTCCTGCCTCTGCCTCCTTTGGCAAATCCTACAGGTGTGCACCACCACAACCGGCAAGAGAGCAGGGCTGAAGGAGCAGAAGGAGCTCCCACGGCAGCACAGATATACTCTGCATCCTATAATAGAAGGAAGGAAGGAGGAAGGACACTGACTATTCAGGTTCTCACTCTGCGTTTGTTGTTTGTTCATCACTATGGATAGATTCATTGTCCTTCTGCCCTGACTGGTCCTGGCTGAGTGAAGTTGGATGAACAGGCTAAGGTGGGGTGGGAGGGGTAACAGTGTCAGGCATTGGATCCAGGTTCACCTTTGATACTTTATGATTTGAAAGGTTCTTTTCTCATTCTCTATGCATTTCTCCTAGAAACCGTAGATGGGGATGAAATGCAGTAAGAGAGATTCAACTTCTGTATAGTAATGCTTTGGGTTCATTAACAGCCACTTCATCATGGCTGTGTAATGCATCCTACCGTAAGTTCCCAAGGGTTCCAGGTTTCCTACCTACAGCTTGTTCTTCTCTTGTTATCTTCTCTTACCTCTGACAGGTACTTCCTCTGTGGTCCTTGGGAGCCAGGACAGGGCAGAAGGTGAGCAACGGAATGTCACAGATATGACCACTTTGCTTTCCGACAGTCTGCTGTGAGCTACTTAAGTGGTTCTTTTTAACTCAATGAATCTGGGCAAGAAATTATTATCCCCAAGCATTAGCTTTCTATCACCCACATGTTGCAAAAATAAAACCAAACAGCTCCAACTCTAGGAAATGGGTGTGAGTTATTAGTAAGCATAGAGAGAGACTCATGTAATATAAGAAAGAACTATAAACATCAAACTTCAGGAAGGTCCTTAACTATAGCCTCTCCAGCTATGGATGCTTACCTTCTCTTGTCCCAGTCTATGCTTCTCTGAGGGCCTGTACACAAATTTTAGTGTCTTCCCTTCTACATGAGCATGCCACACTAAAAATGCGTGGTGGCAACATGTCCTGAGGTTAAGTCACAAATTCAGTAAATCAAGATTCTCTCTGTCTCTGTCTCTGTCTCTCTTTCTCTCTCTCTGTCTCATATGTGTGGTGTATCATGTTCATGCACACATGTGAGGGTGTGCATGCCCATGTGGAGGCAAGATGTTGATGTTAAATGTCTTCCTCTAGCTCTTTCCACCTTAACTTTTAAGGCAGAGCTTCTCAGGGAACCTAGAGCTAGAATTTTGGTTACATCAATTGGCCTCTGAGCCCTTGAGAGCTGCCTTTTTCTACCCACCTCCCAGAGCTGTAGTTGCAGGTGTATTCAATCACACTTGGCTTTTCTGTGAATATGGTAGATCTGAATTCTGATTGTCATGCTTACTCAGCAATCATTTTACCTACTGAGCCACCTCCTCTGCCTCACTTTCAATTTTTAATTTAAAATTTCATACACATATATATTGTATGTTGAACATATCCACATGTCCCCATATCCTCCTTTTAATGCTTTCCCCAGACAGTCTCACTGATGGAGGAGGGTCATCTGTCTTATATGTTACTTTCATTGGTTAATAAA